>JAPYZH010000381.1:0-69126 GCA_030523085.1 Meteorus colon
TTTGGCGACAGTCGTCAAAGTATGTAAATGTCGCGGTACTATGCGTTTGATAGAATTTTTGGTGTCAAAGTATACCCATGACACATATATATATATATAGATACACTACGGGTTTCAGGATCTCGCTCTTTTGCTCTACTCCCTTTTTATTTGACCTCCAAAAACACCGATGAATTTACACGCTCTAATTTTGTGACTACGTACGTTATTCAAATATGTATCATGGATATGATGATTGATAAGATGCAGTCGATATCCGTGATAATATATGCATATATAGCCGGTTGAAATGATGTTAATGTCAGCTGAATACCACTGTATACATATGTACACTGAGTGGATAGGTCGCGTGTGTCGGCGTGCCGTAACGAACGCTTATGTATCCTATATGTATATGCACTCGATTATATACGCAGAGAAAGACAATAATGCGCCCATTTATTATTATAACAGAGGCGGACCATCATATGGCGTAACGGTACATCAATCTTCTCTAATGTCTCAATCGAATATTACAATGTCCAACAAAAAAATACTATTTGTCTATTTTATCTCCAAGACTTTGTATACTTTCACATATTATTAATAATGAATTGATTTGACATATGAAAGTAATTAAATGGAAAATAATATGGTTGAGATGTTAGCTAGATAATTGCGAATTCTATAAGAGAATGAGCTTCATGAGTGGCCCTTGGGGAATAGGATGGAGGCCATGGAGAAAGTAGCGGTATAGTGGTGCCATGACCCCTGTTCGTATCTTGGATATATTTACGACCACCATCGTGACTGGTTGAGGGTGGAGATTTTGTGTGAAAACACGTGTGTTAGCCACTTCTCTCTCAGCTCTTTTAGCCTTTTTAGCTGTATACCTACAAACACCGTTTTTATTTTCTTGATGTCTTCATCGCAATTTTCTTTTCCTTTTCATTCAAAAAAATATTTCACTATCATTCATATATTTATAAAGAAGCATTCAATTTTTATTTAGCAATCAAATTAATTTTGTGATGAAGTTGTTGAATTTATAAAAATAAATTTGTTGAGAATTGTATGTTTTCGAATTCGATTACTCATTCACTTTCAAACGGCTGGAATATTGCTGGCGGTATATATCAGGATCGATTACATGGTTTCTCACACGTCGAACGTCTGCGTTGCTTACAGGTCGGTGGGTTAATCAAGATAAGAATTCAACGGATTGTGGGGGTTGGAAAGTATTGAACGAAGATTAGGTGCAATGGATAGGATCCCCGATGGTGAATGTTCACGTTTATACGTATCGACATACAATATGCAGAGTTAATATATATAAGTTTACATGGCGGGTACGATGGTGTGTGTTGTGTGTGTTGTGTGTCTGCCAGCCGGCCGACAGGATATCATCCACCACTGACTCTTTTCATTCGAGGCTTTTATAAACGGACTTGGAGGGGGCGGCTATAGCCCGATATATAATTATTGGGTAGGTAATGGTTATAATAAATCATAGGCGCCTCTCTCTCCCTTGGCTTTTTCGTTCTTTTCTTTGCCAGTGAATTCTCTGGTTACTGTGATCGTGAGTCCGGCCTACCAACAGCAGGATGCATATGTATAAGAAATTGAGCTAGTTGATTGGATAGAGTCATCATCAGTTAGCCACGCATTCATTTTCTTCGGTGGAAAAAAAATTCCGTTTCAATTGCACGCATTCATAATAAATTAATTCATATACTCATGCATGTGAGTTTAAACATTCATTACATTTCTACAGATGGCAATAAAAATAATATATTGTTATAAACCTCGGCAACTCTTATCATGTAGTTACATGTAAAAATTGAGAATTCTGAAAATACCATCGTATATAATATGTTGAAATTTATTGCTGATCTAATAGTATCCAAACAAAATGGCACTGAAATACTCTTCCTTTCATTATCGGCTGCAGGAACTTTTTCATGTTGTGTATACATTTAGTATTGACGTGAAAAATGCCATCGAGCATTGTCCCATTCTGAAGAGTTTTGTTAACATAAACAGAACATTTTTTTGCCAAATGTTTTTCTATCGTCAACGTTGCAATTTAATGTTCATATTTCAAGTATTAGATTTGTTTTACCCCCATATATATCTAAGGGGTAACGATCTCGTGTACATATACAATTTTCCTTTTGTCTCATATGTAGACATATATCTATGAATGTCCTAAATTCTCCGTCCCAAACACACACATATATGCAAAGTGAAAGCTTCATGTAAGCACGAAATACCAAAATGCAGTTCACGGTGAACACGGACGTTTCCAAATGTCACCCGCGCAATGATATACATTCTATATGCATATATATATATATATAAGTTGCGGTTGACATCATTGTAGTATAATTGGAACTCGCTATAATTGGTTGAGCTATGTTGCCACCAAAAATTTCCATACAACTTGAAAGCAATTATGAGAAAGTAACTCATTAAACATACCGGTACCGGAAAAATCCATACCTCTATCTGGTGAATTGATGACTGATAATGATATGATACGGATTGAAGGCTAATAAATTTTATATTATTTTTCTGTCTTACGTTCCAATTAGGGGGGGAGCTCAAAAGCGATCAAACAATATTTATATCTAATATAGTAATAAAAATGAGAAAATTCTATGAGAAAAAGTTTCTCCAAAGTTAGAACCTACCGGGTTTATTCTATCCCTTGGAATTGATGGATCTAGGGACTCGAAGAAAAGAAAAATAAAAAAAAATAAAATGGTGAAGTTTTGTATGTCTCACTATTGAAGATGTCGTTGGCGTATTCTCACGCCTGACGCTCATGAAATTATCTCAACCTTGGAGAAGTGGTTCAATTAAAAAACTTTGCTTTTCTATTCACAGTTATGAATACGGTGAAAATGATTGTCAATCAATTGATCTATACTTTTTTTCTTACCTTCATTGCCTTCTCTTTTATATTAATAATTGACATATATATGTGTGGAATGAAATGGTATCCTCCATTTAATTTGGAATTGTATCATCTGTTTCACATTTAAACGATTTTATGCAACAACCAATTTTATCTTTCTGAATTGGTGCGTATAAACAGTGGAATTTGACTTCGTAATCAATTTAATTTTTTTGTTTTCCAATGGAGTCTTGGGAAGTATTGATAGTTTGATTGGAAGAGAAGAGGCGGGTGCGGATGTGAATAGAAGAGACGGCAAAGCGTATCGCTGAGTGAGCAAGAGTGAGAATGGCCAGGGAAAGGGACTTGGCGTGTGTAGGGCCAGGGTGGAAGGGGAGTTGTAGCGTAACGCAGGAGGGGGTTGGTCCGGAATCGAGGGGTTGGGATGGGGTGCGCTGACAGCTCGACGCTTTCGTCCGTTCGACGCTCGACGGGAGGATACGGCTTTCTGTACACATTCACATGCGCGCACAACCAAAAACCTCTACACGTGTGTGTACATGCGTCTGTGTGCGGTGACATGAGAATGTGTTTTATCCGTATGTGCGTGTGTGTATTTATGTGTGAATATGGATACGCATACCGCCTGGGGTATCACATTCATGTTTCACACACGTGCGCGCACATATATAGGCAAGTTTACACGCATTGATTCCACGAAGTGTTAGTGCCAAGTTAGTGCGTCCCTCTGTTCTCTCTTCCTCTCTCCCTCTCGCTTCCTTCCTCTTTATACTTTGTACTGTCTCACTCGACGTTTGTCTTTTCCTCCCCCTCTTTCGTTTGCCATCCGTCGTTAGTCTCACTCTCTCTCGTTCGCGCGCTCGTCGCCCCCCATCTCCCCCCCTGTCTCTCCCCCTGTCTCTCTTGTGTCCTTTTCTTTTCATAGTTACTTTAGCCCACTCACAGTTTGCTGTCTTTCTCTCTTACGCGTTTTCTTTTTTGTGTGTGTTGGCCGTCATATCGTGGAGCTTCGTTTCTGTCTGCATTTGTCGAGTCAGAAGCCCTGACACACCGGGGTCGTGTAGACTGTGTCCAATCGACTTTTCGATGCAAAACCCGCGTACACATCAACACAAAATTCAACCCACCCGCACAAATAATTGAATAACATATGTCAATGTGCACGTGAGATTCCGTGAAAATTCGAGAAATGTATGCCGATCGTTGCAATTCCGCGGGATTCATTTCAGTTATTGTTTGAACATTTGTGCAAAGTTAAAAATAATACGTACATACATATACATATATATATATATATATATATATACACATGTTCATATATGTATGAATGCATGTATGTATGTATGTATGTATATATGTATATATGTATGTATATATATATGTATGTATCTATGTATGTATGTGTGTATACAAATACTTGTTTATTGTGCAGTGCGCGGTAACAAAATTTCATAATGTTAGATGAGCATGACGAGTTGTGGACACGTGTTCTTTAGTGTGCCATTGCGTCAATGTATTCATATAAATTGAAATATACAAAAAATGCACTAAATAAAATTGTATAAACTTGTGAAAAGTTGGATAAAATGGTTTGATGTCATGTCTCACAAAAGTGTGAGTGTTGATTCGCAGATATATCAATGATCAATTGATCTTTGAACGGGTACAGAAAGTCGAAAAATTTTTTCCTGAACATCTCTCCATCAGAATGGAGAAAAAAAAATACGTGTGCGAGATGCCATAGCATACATACTTCGGCGGCTGAATTTCCAAAGAACGAAGTCGATCGGCACCTGTGTACATGTATCATTGGCATTATTTGCACAGTCGCTTCACCGACGCATTTTGCGTCGGTGACAAGGCATACGCCGATAACGACGACGATGGTACGCTAGCGTTCACATAAAAGTCGCCCGTAGTAGCACAGTAATTGCCCGTTTGGTGTTGCGGCATGAGTTTTCTATATACATACTTATTACCATCTCTGTAAAGTCAACACTTCACCGATGTCACCGCATTATATCCTACTCGTTGTTTTCTAGTTTACCTAGAAATGCAAATGATTCGATAGTGAACGCAAGCGAGACGATTAATTCGCGTGACACCTGGCCACGTGGGTATATAGGTGAGAGAATTTATATTTATATGCGGTACGAGTATTATGTATCGTGATATTTATGTGAATAAGATGTTTAATAATATGTAGCGAATTAAAAGGAAAAAAAGGAAAAAAAGGAAAAAAAGGAAAAAAGGAAAAAAAAGGAAGATAGTTTGGAAGTGGGCGAAAGACAAATGTTCCGACTAAATGCGACACAATCAAACGATAATCTTGCTCGGTGATCTTGTGAAATTTCCTTTGACGGCCAAGTCAATGGATGGGGGAATCCTTGGCAAAGCGGTCTTTCAGGCACGAGCGCAGCCGTTTAAGTGCCACTGTTATGTGCCTGTTGGAATATATAATAGTACAACGATGAAGGACAACGGGTCAGTTCATTACCTGCAGATAACAAAGTTGTCTTGCATAATGATGTCCCTACTACTTTCTTCTCTCTCCCTCGTATCGCACTACACTTTGATTCCTGTTCTTTCTACTTCCGCTCATGTGTATACCACAGATATCTATAGTTGTCGTAGTGCTAATAGTAATAGTGGTTGTAGTGATAATGGTAGTGGTAGTAGTACGTGTGGACGAATATCTGAGTTGGAATGACAAATTACATTGTGTACAACACATGACATGGGAAAGTTTTGAATAAACGCAAGAAATTTTCGATGGAATATCTATAACAGGAAAGAATCAATATCATTCTCACAAGGTATTTTCATCAAAATATATCGGATCGACCTATAGAAAAAGCTCATTAATCTTTGAAAAGATAGTCTTAATGCGAATGAGAAGAAATAGAATAAACAACAGGAGAGTTTTTCTGTGCATCGGTATTCGTTCGAAAATCATAACATGTATATGATGTGACTTACGAATAGTGAGAACCATAAGTATATAACTATACTTGTGATCGAAATATGAGGTGAAAAATTTGACTACCCGACGAAAAGATCAGTAATCCATCATACAATGAAGCCATATATCTTTGTCTTCTATATATATTCTGGCTGACATGTGATACAAATTGTAAATTATTTTTATAGACCTGTCAGAGTTTGCCAGACTTGACTTCGAATGACCAAATCGGAAACAAACTGTTATACCGTCATTGATGACAACGCCTTTTAATGTCATCGAAATTTATAATCGATTGGATGATTTGTCAAAAGCCAAGTAAATTATTTACCACTCGTTCACATAATATTTATTGCAACACCAAATAATGCAAGAAAGATCAAATTGAATAACGATGGAAATATCGGAGCATGCCGCTAATCTCCCGTAGGGTCTTTCAGAACGCGATAAATCACGGCCGTGCCTTGTAAACTATGTATACATATGTATATCATATGGAGTGTTGGTATAGATATATGCGTGTGCATGGTTCGTGGTTGCGGTGTGTTTGCTGTCCGGCATGAATGGAAGTTTCACGCGGAGGCTACTGGAGTTATCTCTTGCCATTCCGCTGGTTGGAAAAAAAATATTTATTGCCGATAGCACGGCTATCGACACTTGGTATGTGTTCTAAACCATTCGTTCTCAACTATTGTACGAGGTTATGGCGAATATCCTTCACGCATCAGGTAGTCGACATATATTTATTTTATCGATATAACCTCCCACCTAGTTTTTCACCATACTTCTCAGCAGAAAAACTTCGTCACCTGCTATATATTAACTCGCCAAATTCAAATTCCCATTTATTCATCATGTTTCCATATTTTATCACTTTGTCATTTTGAGTTTGTCACATTTCGAATCAAATTCATAAGCTCCTCCCTAAAATCTGACATTTACTTTCACAACTAGCTATTCCATTATTCCCAACTCTTATTTCACTAGATGGAGGAAAAGAGATCCATTTTTTTTGCTCATGGTCCCTTTTGTCCACACTCGGAACCAGGAAATGACTTCAGTGCTAATCGAATACTAAAAAGGTGGAATCTTCTTAATCATCCAAAATATGGATACAATGAATGTTTAATGGTCAAGATAGGAAATGAAACTTATGAAATATTCATAAAACTCGTTTAATATAAATTCTTTTTTGTATCTACTCGGTTTCGTCAATTTCAAAGATCACTGATGCGAAATGCCAAATTGAAAATACATAACACTACAGCAAATGAAATGAGGAGGAGGAGGAGTATCTAAAGTGGAAATAGAGAGTGTGAGACGTGAATTTCCCTTTGTTTGGAGCGTCGGTTCTATCGCGAATTACCTCGTTCTACCTACCCTTCTCGGTATACGAAGGGCGTCAGTAAGCTTCTTCTCTCACTTTAACGCCATCCTTCTTCTTCTTCTACCCCTATAGCCATCGTCTAAAATAGCGCGCTCTACCGAACTATGGCCTTTGTGCTCTTGTCAAGTTGTCAAACTACCCCACCCGTCGGACACACAACCAACCAATACCATGGTCGGATCCCACCCCTTGTTCTCTGCTTCTTCATACTCTTCTATACTCTCTTTATTCTGCAATAGATATACCTCTCACTCTATACTAACTATTTATCTCCAATTTCTTCACAACCCTCCAAACTTTTCGCAATTGCCAAGAGTATTTAGGAACTTTTGCGAACGACCTTTAAGTAAATTCCTGAGTTTTTGTGTAGTTACTGAGGCAATTGAAACGATGCTCCATTTTTTATATTGCTATCATTATCGTCATTGAATAAATATATTATTATTAATAATATGAACATTTGTTTGCACAAATTCAGTACCAACATATTATATGCATCAAATCTATCATTATTTTTTTTCCTCCTGATAAATATAGTAAGAGGGGCTGGAAAATTATGGCCCTCCAGTAATTGCGTATAATATAACATTTTTCACCTGATGCGTGCGGTATAAAAGAACATTATTGGGAAGAACAACGATGTTCAAATATAATGCTACCGCCCACCATTACTTGGCTATTATTTGTTTCGAAAAATAAAATGCATGGGCGTCATGTTGTTTTACAAAAAATCGAATTTTTCACCATATTTTATGGTCCTGTTGCATATGTCTATATATGTATACATGTATACGAGAGAACACTCGCCATACACCAGGATTATATTTTATAGAGTGTTGTAACCTATACGGATGCTTGAAGGAGGTTACTGGCGCACACAAAGAGACATACTCAACGTTCCCCTCACAACGGATATTTCCATGATTATCGTGGCTTGATATCTATACTCCTGCTACTGACATTACGCCGCCACTTTTTTTTTAAGTATAAACATGCTCCGCACGCTAAAAATATAGTTAGTATAAATATACGCGATTTATGTTGCAAATGTGTACATTTGCATTGTCACAATACATTTCACACATTTGCAAATCACATATTATTCAATACTCGATTATTTCCATTCCATACATAAACACACATAACTAAAGAAATTATGCATCATAATTAATTGACATGCATAACCGAAACATATAACGTGATGAATATGAATCTAATTGGTTGATTCCTTATATCAATCAATCATCAAAATTGTCGAAAATATTTGAAGTAGAGATTGAAAATTTATATCATTCCATGACAATGTCGTTTTCGTAGAAATATCACATTCCAATTGTTTCTCAACATGAATCACCAGGACGTAACAACAAAGATTTTAATTAGTCAGATAATCTCCATGAGCCCGTTACCGCGTTAATGTGTCTAATTTCACTGGACTTTAAACTGAAGAAGATTTTCTCGTTTTCTTTTCCCTTCTCTTCTCTTTTTTTCTCTCTCCATCTCACTCTATCTCACTCCCTCATTATTTTTCTACCTATTTCTCTCGCGCTTCTCATTGATATATTTTTTTTTTCTCCTCTCATGGAGCTTTTAAATTATGTGTGGGCCAGTATCTACATATTGTTCTCTTTCGTTTTTTGTACTGTACGTTTCGAACTAATGTATGCGTAGAATCACGTCGGGAAAAAACAATGAAAGCATATAACAACAGTGACTACAGTGACGATATATCTCTTATCATTATTAACGCTTATTCATTGTTTTGTCATTTTCTTTTGGAGGGTGAAGAGTGTCGTAACGTGACAAGTGACATCCTACATCCTTCTCCAATATTTTCACCTGATATGATAGTGCATAAGAATTGCCCTTTTTCGTTCAAGAACTACTACGGAACAGGCATATGAGGTATATAATTCCAAGATTCTAATGGCGACGGTCTTAAAACAAGGCAACTAACTAACATTAACATATTTAATTGAGAAAAAAATTGACGTGAAATTAACTCGTCAACGATACTGCTATGTAAATAAATATAAATAGGAATTCAACATTATCATATTGAATCGGGATCAAATAAATCCTGTGCCATGGGCGGCGTGACTGCACCTTCGAATTTATTCGAATCTTTATTTGCTCACTGTCACTATCAAACTCCTGTAACACATGCAGATACAATTTACATTTTGGATATCAACTGCAAAATAAATTTGATGCAAAAAATTCTATGAATCCACTTTGCTTGTGATGGTATACGAGGGCAGTGTATTGCGTGGAATTCGGCTTGAATATTTCGCTCTCGATGGGAAAATACGTGGCAATTATACACGAAGGTGTTCGAACTAACCCTCGGTCTTCTTTACGTTTCTCCAGGTTTCTAACACCCATAAAGTGAAAGCGGCCGTCCCAAATTTCGCGCGGATCTATTCATCCTTCGGCGTAAGAAAATAAAATGTTGATTCTGTACTAGAAGCGGAGAAAAAAGAAGAAAAAAAAAAAGTGAAAGCTAGGGACGAATTCGGCCGGAGGATTCCCTTGAAACACGCGGAAAGGATTCCCGAAATGTATAAACTAATGGTGGGGATGAATTTATACATGAAAAGGTGTCGGACACCCTATGGAGCTCGACGTAAAATTAGCTTACACCCCAAAAACTTTCCCTTCCGAGGTTAGTCTCTCATTTAGAATCCCACCAAACAATTTAGTTTGGAACACGACCGTTGCATGAGTGCCAATACCATTTGGTTCTCAGTTCATACTCATTTCTTCATACATATTCCGTTTTGGATAAGTTAGTTCTCGTCTAATAGAGCAGAAATCAACTTTACTAAAGTTGTCTTATCGTTTCCTCAACATTCGAATCTTGAAAACGGCTATGGCACGTGTGTAATGAAGTTCATTGTAGACGGCATTCGTTCAACTCTACCACATCACGTTTCATTTGCTCTCCTATAGAAAAGATATATCTTCACGTTTAACTTTATAAATAATTATGCCAGCGATAAGTGGATTTAATTCGTCGACAATGAATCGTACTGTGATTTGGCCAAATTCTGTTCTCCATCGTGATAAAAGCGCATTTGGATTTGTACTTTCTCAAGGATATTATGAAGTGGACATTTTTTTCAGGTTTTGTTGTTTTAGTGAGAAGAAATGTCGCGTTAAAAGAACAACTTTCCATATCGAATAAATGTTATATAACAGTGATAGAAATAATTGAAATTGAAAAATAAGTGAGCGAAAAAATGGCATATAATGTGCGGCGGATGAAAGTCTTCCTTTTTGTTTTTGGTTGACATATGTTACCACAACAATTTTTAACTGCTTGATAGAGGGCATGGATTATACGAAGGTTCTAATCACTCAATTCTCGACATTTCCTCCCACATCAATTTCACATGCCGTTATATAGTTTTAAAATCATATCAATATGGTAAAAGTGGCT
Organism: Meteorus colon; assembly: GCA_030523085.1. Taxonomy (NCBI): domain Eukaryota; kingdom Metazoa; phylum Arthropoda; class Insecta; order Hymenoptera; family Braconidae; genus Meteorus; species Meteorus colon. The sequence goes on from JAPYZH010000381.1 coordinate 10,691, forward strand.
TATAATTCAAATACGATGATGAGGAGTGGAATAGATTTGTCCATGTGTGCAGAAGTATGTATCCGACGGCACTGTCCTATCAACACATATCTTTATTCATCCCCACAATATTGATAAAATGGATTCAAAATTTAAACTTAGTTCTCATGTATACATATTTCAATGTTTACTTGAAAATAAGGAAAATTGACATGAATAGCAAAGTTACTTCGTGGATATTTGGACAATAATACACTGGCACATGTGTTGAGCTGGACTGAAGTAAAATAATTACCTATTCAGTTTATCTTTAATCGTTAGATTCATCATTAGTCATCATGACTGTGGATATATGCATGTTATGTATTGATCTTAAACAAAATGGAGAACCCAACTTAGCTGTTGTGTATGCGCAATGAGTACGATAATAGCATGGCAACATTGAGAGTTTAAAGAAGTATGAATAAACACACGAAACGTCATTCATAATAATATTTAGTGCTATCTTCATGTTTTATTGTCTAAATACCCACAAAATAACTTTAGGATTTGTTAAAATGGACGTTATCGATAGGAATAATTGATATTAGTGTCATATTATCTGATTCCATCATCAAACCAAACACTTTATTTGATTGGGTATCGCATGAAATTCGATCTGATGTGAATTTCCGGCTAATTTGAATTTCGATATTTGGATAAAGGTTAGCCGTCAACGAAAAAAAATTTCCATCGATACGCTAATGACGCTCCAAAATTCTCTGTTCCACATAATTTGTATGCAAATGAACGTATATCTGTATGTAAACAGACATGAATATGTATGTGTACATGTGTACAAAGTATTTTATGCAATATTTAGTTCATAACTATTTCACGCCATGTCAACAGCAGGCACGGGTTTGCTGTCCCATAACTGTCACATTCAAGAGGCGTTTACGGGCCCAGTTGGTCATGACGATACGTCGTTTATCTTATCGAGACTACTACCGTGCCATCAAATCGATCTCTTTTAAGCATACACAAATGAAGTGCCAATAATTTCCTCATCTGGTATCTTATAACAGAACTTATATATACATTCGGCTATTTTTTACCACGGCATGGCCATTTATTCACAATATTCAACTACGACAAAGCTGACAATGTTGATTGAGTAATTTTATTTTATTGCGACATGATATTTCTGGGGACTTATTTGCCCAATAATGCATTAAGGCGAGAAAATTAATGTTTATAGTTCATCCGTGAAATTATAAATCTAAATTAGCGTGGCGGAAGTAATGACAAAGGGTGCGGCGATTTGGATAAGTCATCTTTTGAATCAAATACTTCAGTGGATTGACTGAACAGTTGGATTGAAGCCATTTTGATGAATAGAGGCCATCGCAGTGGCATGACGTCATTGTTCCATATCCAACGATGGCGTCACGTGACGCTCCACCCTCTTTTCAATCACCTTGGTCCTGAACCCACCCAGCTGTCAAGTCACGCTCCACCCCGATTTTTTTCTAAACTGTTTGAATGCTCCATCATCATATTGCCTACGCCATCTCATGGATTATCAATGCACTACTTAATCTTTGAACCGAGTAAAAAGTTGATAGACATTCCGAATGATGACACCACTCGATAATCCCCATTTGATTTTCACTCATATTCAAATGGTGTGAACAAGAAAACAATATTTTCATATGAAACTTCAATCACTCAATTGCAGTATTGTTTATCGCTGGAGAATTCGGATTATCAAAGAAATGTGTTCTGTATTCATGGAATATGCGAGGGATGAAACAATAATAGGAGTGAAGTAGGTTCAGCAGTTTGGAGAAAGATACAGGCAGAAAGGGGAGAATTTATACACCAAGGGATACGAAGCGCATAGAATCGCTATCGGCGGCCATTCATCAATCCGTGGAATCAATACGCTGGAATTAATGAAAGCGCCGCGTGAACAGCGAGCTAGCGGGCGGAATGTTAATCGCGATCGTCCCGTGTCCGACCCGAACCACATTCGCATGTACTTCGAACTCCCAAGGGTCGACGCAACGAACCCCCGAGATCACACTATGCGCCGCCACCATTGCCACCATTGCCACCACTGCCACCACTACCACCACTGCCACCGCCGCCAATGTGACCAGAACACTCGCAACAATATCTCGCATACATAGCATTCAAGTATATGCCTGTATGCCTTATTCAATTCAATAACCGTGCAATTGAAAAGCTCCTGGCTCTTTTTAATTTTTCACTCTACCTTCGGCGCACTTCCAATATCGATGATATTCAAATGGAGGGCAATTAATTATATTTAATAGCTATCACCGACAGCGTTTATTAATCAGCTAATGGAATGTATTATAATATTGTAAATGCTATTTCGGATGGGATTCAATTTGTCAGAATATGTTGGTTCATGACAGGTAAATTCATGATTAGTCATACATTATATACATAAATTACCTTTTTATAATTTAATTCATATTCATGATGTGAATATAACATTTAATGGCAGTCGGTAGAGCAGGTTGGTATTGCATCAACAGACTAATGTCTTTTGAGAAGCGGGTTCACAGACTGGCCGATACGCGACGGTCGTCTTTGGAGAACGCTTGTCGGCACGAATTTGAAATTTTCCTTCACACCGAATCTATTCAAGTCATGAATTAATTCCTCCCAATTCATTCAAGAGCACACATATGTTATTCATTGGATGAAACTTCGATATATCACGGCAATAGTCACACTATGGAATCAAAATATCGACACTGTCTGGTATCATATGAAATCTTTTTTTATTCCAACCGTGGGAGTGAGCATGAAAATGACTCAAATGTCAGTATTGATATTCTTATCATCATACTGTTCCAGTACGATGTAATTAATTCAAATCAGAGAAATGATTAGTTAGTAACAGTCAAATTAGTAAACTGATAAGTTCAAAAGAATAGATACTTATCTATTCTTTTGAACTTGAATATGTTTTATAATATTGACATACATCATGGCTGGTGGTGGTGGATGATTCAACAGCATCTCATGGTGGCCATGGTGATCTTAATGATCCGGTAATTTTTTTCCAAATTTAACGATCATGCGACCCGCCCACGAACGACATGTTAGTCGATGCAAAACCTTAACGTCTGGGCGATGGCCGTCACCGTGACGAGCACGTGTATACCTCGCCGTATGTCATACAGTATGAGACACTGCTCTCGTACGTTTCTCTAGCAACATATTTCATATATTATGTGGAAGTTAAACTTCTACCCTAGCTCTGTAATAATATGCTGCTAATATTATATTTGTGAATACTCATATTGAATTAGATATTATTATTTCTGTTGAAGGTTTGGCGTATCGTCGTCAGAGAGCTGTTTGGAAGATCGGAGTACATTATTCGTCACAGTGATAGGCGACTCTGAACTTCGAGGCCATCATTGTAACATAGCCAATGACGAACTCTGACAATTAACACGCTTCCAAAGTGAACGTGGAAACAAGAGACGAGAATCACGCTCACCTCCTGCTCCCACCCGCGTTTGATAATTCGTAAGTTTTATGCAGTGCTCGTGTTGTTCCAGGTAAAAAATCAAGTGTGATAATTGTCATGACGATGTGAGCCCGACATATATAGTGTAAAACTAAACGAGAAAATAATATTAATAGTAACATAAATAATAGTTGTAATAACATTTAATGATAATAACAATAAAAATTAAAATTGAAAATTGAATAGTAATAATATTACTACTAATAATCGTAATAATAATAAAAGTTATAATAATATTAATGATAATTACAACAGTATAAGAAGTAATTGGGTAAAATAAGATAAAATAGCAATTAAATGTCTAAAATGCCTCCTGCAGCCACAAATGCGGGAGGTCAACAAATGTGAAGGATAAGTGTTGACAGTGATCTTACGCGAGTACAAAGTAAAAATCTTTAAATTATCCGGAAACAAAATTCCTTGTGTAAAGTGTTTTTTTTTTATTCAAATTTCGAGGTGTGATATCTGTATTTGTATATGTGTGCGTATAGGCGTGCGTGCGTGTGTGCGTATCTATTGGTTCGTGTTTGTGTAGAGTGCACTGAAAACAAGTGAGAAAAAAAAAGTGTGGGAATACGGTGATCGTATTAGTAGCATGAGTTCGTATTTTGCGAATTCGTATATTCCGGACCTGCGCAATGGCGGGGTGGAACACTCGCATCAGCACCAGCAGCATTATGGGGCTGCCGTTCAGGTGCCACAGCAGGGCCAAACCGTGCAGCAGCCACAGCAAGCTGCCGATCCCTGTGATCCAACTATGCTCAGACAAGGAGTTCCAGGACATCATTATGGCACGGCTGCTACTCAACAGGGTATGCCTTATCCAAGGTTTCCACCTTATGACAGAATGGACATACGAAACGCGGCGTATTATCAGCAGCAAGATCATACGAGTATCGACGGGATGGCGAGTTACAGATCATCATCCCCTGGCACTGGAATGGCACACATGGGCCATACACCTACGCCAAATGGCCATCCCTCAACACCAATTGTCTACGCGAGCTGTAAGCTTCAAGCGACAGCGGTCGACCACCAGGGTAGCGTACTCGATGGAACAGATAGTCCGCCGTTGGTTGATACTCAGATGCATCATCAAATGCATACCCAGCATCCTCATATGCAAGCTCAACAGTCCCAAATTCCGCAACAACAGTCACATCACAATATACAAGCACAACAGCAGCATATGATGTATCAACAACAGCAACAACAACCAAACAGTCAAGCGCAGCCTGGTGGTATACATACGCAACAACAAGCTCAGACGCAGCAACATCAAAGTGTTGTTTCATCGCCTCTTGGACAACAACAACAAAGTACACCACAGAGTGCAGCTAATTCAAATTTACCTAGCCCACTTTACCCATGGATGAGGAGTCAATTTGGTGAGTAATTCCCTTTAATACATAACATTATATTTTATATTTTTTATTCTGAAAAAATAACTATCAATGCGTCCGGCTTTGACAATTTACGTAAAGCTCAGTGCCAAACTAGACCAAATATGAATTTATCTGTCGTGCGGTGTTCTCAAGTTATTCATGACCTTGGTTATTCTAGTTCAGTTGTTTCTATATACTTTTATTTATGTTAAGTGGCCCCATGATACTCACGTAACCTGTTTGCAACTAAGCGTATGGTAAACAAACCGATGAGCTTGTGTGATGTAGCAGCAGTGGCACTTAACGTCCAATCATATCCGATTCACACATTCATATTAAATTGTGTTATCGTCTAATCTGTTTTTCTTACATCATATTTCTTATATCGCACTATCATATTTTGGGTCATTATTACGTACTTGTGCGGTCTGATCAGTTATTTGTTTACACTTCTACATGATTATATCTCAGAGCAGCGATATTCAGTTCTACGCAATTCAAACATCCCTCTCAATTTCATCACGCAATGTCGAATTCCATGCACTGATCGTAGTTTTGGGAAGGCCAAATTGCCGACGAAGTTATTTAGAAGTTCTGAAAGACTGCGAAACAATTTTGGAATTTAGTCAATCTCCATCAACATCTCCTATTCTTTCTTGCTTCCAATATTCTTATTTCTTCTCGTGCACTCGATACAGAATTTCGAAGTGTTTGTCTTGATGTACCCAGCTCACGATTTATGACGGCTATAACGAAGTGATAATAGCTCAGGTCGTAACTTATGTCAATGTAGCCTAGTGTATTGGACCCTTGACTTAGGTAAAGCGACCCCCCGCTGATTTTGCTCTTATTCTGTCAAAATCTTGGGCACTTTATCAGCTAGATCCCTACTGCAATATCGCAGGATGAACCCATGGAACGAAATCTTTGGTCATACAAATATACCTATGTAATATTGCGTTGCTTTCCAATTTTCGTGTCATTCGTATTAGCTCCTTAGTTTCCTCTTGGTGCTCAGAGGTGCAACAAGTCGAGTTGAATTCTAGCGGCTACTTTGTGTAGCTTAACCGCTCGTGACAATTATTGAACAATCATTCGATTTAATCCATGTGAAAAATGATTATGTTTCATCATATATCAATTTACTTTGTATACACGTGTACATATGTATGTGCATATATTTGTGTGTTGGGGATGTGGGATATTCGGATGGATGTGAAAATGAGACGCAATCGAGTACCATCTCTCGGTTGAACTTGGAAACGGGCCACCGTGTGCCGGCGCGTGCTCGTCGTGATTGGCCGATAAACATTCCGCTTATGAAGCCGCGGCGAGTACAGGAGAGCGCGTTCATATTGTGTGAGCTATCTGAGAGTATGGTGACAGAGAAAGAACGAATATGAAGAGTGAGAGAGCGATATTGGGTTGGGAGTGAAGAGAGGAAATTAAGAAAGGAGAAGGGGGGGGGGGGGTCTATGGAGGGATGATAGAGGAATAAGAGAGGGGTATATTTATCTTTATGGTGTACATGACACCGTGCATATATACATACACATATGGTGGAAATGAACAAGGTCTCGGAACCTGTTCACAGATGTCGGTAGACGCCACTTCAACAGCGAGTACAAGCGATCTCTTAAGCTGTGCAACAGCCCTTTCCTCAATTTTATGCAATAATAATGAATTTCGCAATGAACAATCTTTATATTACACTTGGTACTAGTCATAACTCAAAACGAGTCGAGTGGATGAAAAACACACAAAATATGGAGAACGCAAAGTATAAAAAATTCATTGTGTCAACTATGCGTGTTAACCGTAGTGTAAAATACATCAGAATCGTCTACGAAATGTAATTTTTGTAAAACTGCCAAACGATGTTACAGTAAAATAATAATCCTTATGAGTTGTAGTTTTTGGAGTATAGTCTTGACAGAAATACGCTGATGAATATCCCCCTTTTTTCTTTTTCTTTTTTTTTTTGTTATTCGCCACTACCACGACATGTTTTATGAACACTCATTCCTTAACCTGTCCGAACTGTAAATTGAAACGCCCGTACACGAAGTTAGGGGCTATCTGTCAAACAGCACGGTGTCATTGCACCGATTTTCTTTGATCTCTTGCAAATCATGAACAGTAGTCAAATCAGAGAAAAAGGTTAATCAATTACTTTGATCTAATATTTTTGATTACATTCTTTCACACCTGAATGGTATTCATATTCATCCTAATGATCCGTTAGATAGCAACTAAAAATATATATTTACCTTGGATGTTCAGCAAAATCTTTATAACGTTAATCATATGATTAAATGTAAACTAGAATTCAGATTGCATTTCTTTTCCATCGAGGGGCTAGATTAGATATAGCTGATTTTTGGATAGTTCGGATTATAACTTGAGCATTCAAAAGCAAAAAATTCGTTACCTACACAATTATACATACCAGTCGCAATAGATTCATGAAATATCCATGCTGCTATATGTGACAATCTATTCAGTTCGATGATGCATACTAATGCAATATTTATATATCGGCCTAGTTAATAACCATGTTGACGTGAATTATTCAATTGAAGTTGTTCACAGACTGACGAACACAATTTTCATTTGAAAAATTCATAAAGCTATGGATATACGTTAGATATACATGATCCATCATCCGTGGAATATTGAACTGATATTGGATTATCATTAAAATATTCAAATTAGAATTGTGTAGTGATATTTTTGCGAAGGTGATTTGATGCCGTCGCTGACTATTAGTCAACTGAAATGAATTCGAACACTGTCATGACAATTTTCTGTTTAATTGGAATCAATTAATTTTGAGATCGTTTATCTAGATATGTAATCTATATTCCTTATGCGACGCTTCTATGGGTTGGTCTTCTTTTGATAGTGCTCAAAAATTAATAAGAAGCGTAACAGATGATCGGTTGGTTATAAGTAGGTACGATGTGTTTAATACACGCAGAATAATTGCGATGCTCCTTTACGGAAAGATTTATGATCCTGGTTTATGCGATAAATAAGTATGTTACGCGACACGGTTACATTGGAATGAAAGCTTCTGTATTTGAGATTCTCATTACTCTATTTCTCCTCAATCAGACTGTATGAATTAGTTACTGCACGTACGTTTCCAACTAACAAATGGTTCTGTTCAATTAATCATATCTATTCTCGATAGTTTGGAAGTTTAATCCTTCATTTCTTCCCTCATTAATTCGTAATAGAATACGACTCTCATTTACCAATCGCAATAGATGGAATATACTCAAAAGATTTCCAGGGATTCACATATCTCAATTTCATAAAAAAACTGAGTGGGGAAAAAAAAGAAACGGGAATAAAAAAGGAAAGAACGAAAGCAATTCATTTTATATTAATGCAGCGTGGTAGTAATATTCTTAGCGATGGCGGCGTTGAAGATATTTAAAAAGGGCTGGTATGCAGTGAAAAAGCGTAGACGGAAGAGAGGTAAAGGGTGGGGCAAAGCGACGGCATACAACACGATGGAGCCTATGGTGAAGGAGGCGGAGGGAAGGCTGACGATGATGAATGATCCACTGAATCTCACTAGGTCCGTAAGCTTTTGAAGGCCACCATCATATACCAAGATGGTAGAGAACCGCGCCGTGCGAGCGATATACGGGTTGCACCAAAAGATATGAGGTATTTCTCTCACTAACATTGATTCACGCATTTTCTTCTCAAAATATTGATGAACATTTGGCGTACTCATGTAGACATATCCCTATATATCATGACCATCGTAGTCTCGCGTTGCTTTTCTCCATACTTAATATTATTTTTTCTTTTCTTCACGTTTTTGAGTTTTCCTTTTCCATTCAAAACAAAAACCGTTATGACAGATTTTTTTTTCTCTCGCCTCCATATATCATCGCAGGAAATATAAAAACAAAGAGAAACTTGGTACCACACAGAAAACTTAGGGCACCCGACTAGGAATATGTTTTTCGAATGCATGCATATACATATAGAGGAAATGAGGGGGAAAACCAAATAAGAAAACCGAAAAAAAAACAAGAAAAAACAAGAACAGTTTTCCGTTCTATGCATTTCCTTTATCAACGTCGAGAGTTCACATAGGGATCCGACAAGATGAAATGCAAGGCGAGATTTATTGAGACATATTCAAACAGAGTACGAAAATTTGACGAATCTTTCACTTTCCCTGGAGATTTCTCATTTTCGTATTGTCTGAAATCGATATTGAACTATTTATTCCATTGTTTGTAATGCTCAATGACTACATTCTCGCTGACCACGTGGGATATATAAAAAGTACAAATACCCACGCCATCACTGATTGAGAAACTGATAGATTTTATATCCACTGAAAAACGTTCATCTTTGTCTATCTTTTCTTTCATTATATCTACCGTGTGTATCATTCTCTCTCGTGCTCTGATACGTTCAAGTTGCTGACACAAAAGAACGAAAAAAAGAAGAAGGCGAAGAAGAATACGAGGATAAAAAATAAAAAGTGTAATTAATGGGGTCGTAGTATATCTAATCGAGAAACGTTTCAAGGTTAGGCCCCGAGGTGGCTGAGGTGGCTGAGGTGGCTGAGGTGGCTGAGGTAAGCTTAGCTTAATTGGGCATCGAATGGTTATGGGCCGAGCGCCTTATTGGCTTGATTACGGCATCCGGCTAGCTGTTAATCTGAAAAGTCCTGTGTGTGTCCTGGGGGCTGGAGTGAGAATAAGAACAGATTCATGTACATAACCGATGGTAGAGAGGTGAGAGTATAAGTACTAGTACACCCGATATGCATAACACTCGCAGCAACAACGTTCTAGCAATGACTATATATATGAATAACCTATAATATGCGCGAACGGTTATGTACATTCATTTCTGTGTGTTTCGTTTCGTTCTTCCATGCTGCGCCAGTGAAGGCAGACCCATAAATCTCTCGGCATTCTCTGGAGGACATTTGATCCTTGCGTAACCCAACGCCGTTAATTTATTGCCCCGCGTTTAAAGTCACCTCTGTCCGCGAGAAGGCGATCACAAGGCGTCCAAGCAAAGCCTTTACACAATATATATATATATATATTATACGCTTATGTATATATTTATATATATAAAAATTCATATACATTATGTATATATGCATGTGCATGGATATAACGGGAGTCTGAGTGATGCGCGGGATGAAAAAAATTTTCTTGCATCGTCGATCAGAGTATGGAACAGTCGTGAACGAAAAAACGAATCGAGTCGCAGGAGGAAAAAAGCAAAGAGAAACAAAACAAAACTTAAATATTTGAGAGAGAAAAAATGCGTTCATTGGCAGTGAAGTAAATACTTTTTTTTAATCAACTCAACCTTCCTGACTTGATGTTGGGTGGTCTTTGGCGTAAATGTGGTGCGCGAGAATATATAAAACGATGTCGCTTGTGACAATGGACGAAGCTTCCTATGTAGTCCATACCAGAAATATTTCAACCATGACACAACATACTGCGTTCATCAGACATCTAATCCTTGGCACGTTTGTTTTATATGGTAAATTCTTAAATTGCTGATGTTTATACTCATTATTTTCTTAACCCTTTTACTAAATTTGTAAGGATATCGATAGGAAATTTCCGGAAATAATCGATTATGTTTGTACACTTTCCAGCTATTTGTGTACATATTTGATGGTTCTGTTGAAAAAAATATGAGAATTCAGCAATGTGTTGAGGTATTCAAACGAGGTTCGCGCGGTGGTATGTCGACTACTTGCCCAGTCACTGTTGGCGCGCAACCTCCGTTACCACGCGCACATATATATTAATAGGCTCTGGTGAACGTAGAGAGTTTTGGCTGCCTCTTTAATTAACCCCGCGTGCCGTTTACATTCAAAAAACGAAAGGTTGAGGGTATATATATATATACCCATAGCATGAGACAAGAAATAAAGTGGAAGAAAGATGAAAGAAATGGGGCGATGTGGAGGATCCGTAATACGGGTGTCAGAGTGACGGCAGCAAAATGCACAGGGCATAGTCAAATGCATTTGCCCATTCGACTTGCATCTCTGTGTTCTTTCATTTCTCTCACTTTCTCTTTCTCGAACAATATTCAAAATTCGGATACATCTTGAGATGATTACCTTAATACATCTTTTTATGATTTGTGTTCTCATATAGAATCTCATTTCATTAATCCATTCATTTGATTATTTTTGTTTATTATAATTGCTATTATTAATTCATTTATTTACTTGTTTATTTGTTTATTTTCGTTATTTTTCATAAATTGTAAATGTTAATGTGAGTGTAAAATTAAACATATATGGTATATGAATAAATAGATGTCCATGTATCGTTGATTCGAGATTAAAGTTGAAAGTCTAGAAAAAGTAAATATATACATAAAAGAGAAATACATTTTTTTCTCTCTTTAGAATGTTCCGTTCATATCTCGCACTATCTTTCTTCTGATTCCGTGTCCCCCAGTGGATTCTCTGTTTCCGTGTCTCTTTTTCTCTCGTTGCCTCTTTTTCTATCTTCCTTGCACAACTCTCTCTTTCTCCCTCTTGTGCTATAAGAGAACCGCCATTCGTCTTCATCGGCCGACAGCGCGACGGGCGGCGTTTGCCTCGAATGCGCGTCGAGAAATTTCCTTAGTCTTTCTTCTCTTTTACGTTGATTTTTTTCCCCTTCATTCTTTCTTCTGCTTCTTTATTCGAAATATACACTCTTTCCCAACATCATTTTGTTTATTTATCTACTTATAGGGTGAGTGAAGCTCTCTCACATGTATATGATTATATACGTATAAGTAGATAGAAGATATACATGTGTTGGTCGTATTGCTACATAGAAGTGATTGTATGCTTAATGCCAATAATTATTGCAACGGGCTTTTGTCACTTATTGAACTATTCGATCGTTCTTTTACGAGGAAGTTGAAAGATATGACTACAACATTGAGCCGTAGAACTTGAAATGCTCATGAATAGGCCCCCAAATAATTATATTATATATCGGCGATTACTAATCAGTTGATTATTACTATGAGAATATGATAAAAATTGTTATTTGATTGTTACAGAGAGAAAACGGGGTCGGCAAACGTATACACGTTACCAAACACTTGAATTAGAAAAGGAGTTTCACTTCAACAGATACCTGACGAGACGGAGGCGCATCGAAATAGCTCACGCCCTGTGCCTCACAGAACGACAAATCAAAATTTGGTTTCAAAATAGGCGGATGAAGTGGAAGAAAGAGAATAAAACGAAGGGTGAACCAGGTTCCGGCGATGGAGATACTGATATTTCACCACAGACCTCACCGCAGGGTTGAGAACCCTAGAGAAGAGTTGAGGTCTTCCAAAGAGCTTCTCATCCCGCAGGGTTCACGTGTAATTTCCGTGTCACCTTGTATCCAATACCTACCTCCAATCTCGTTCCTGAGACTCCCAACTTGATAAAATCATGGAAATTTCTTCATTTTTCACATAGGTCTCCCCAAAATATCAAATGCTCTGTTCCCTATTTCCCTAAAAATATCCTCACCTATTCGAATTGACCGACAAATGGTCCCTACAGTAATGACGCTTATTTTGTCGTGTTAATAATGTTGCTCGTACCAAAAAAATGACAAAGAGAAAAAGAGTTTGATATGGTGGCAGATTTAAAATCTCAAAATGAAACAAAGTGAGTAAATGAATAGATGAATAGACAGAATTGTTGACGCACGCGCGACATGCGAAAATATTGATCTAGATGTCTGGCTGTCACAAAAACGTACGCAGAATCGATGTAATCGAGGTCATTGGGAATGCGCAATTTTCTAAGAGAATATGAATCATTAACCATTTATTTTAATTGCAAATTTATTAATTTGTTTTTGATTTAACAGAAAATTTCGGATCTTCATGCTAATCAGGAACCGCGTTAACCTCTCATTACGTTTAATCATGTGTAATTTGCAAACTCACGTGGAAGTATGAATGGCAAACAAAAAGAAAACGAGAAGAAAAGTAATAAAATTCGAATCGATATAACGAGAGTGGAAAAAAATCATGCTTGAAGTATGACGCGTGGATTAGATAATGATGTGATTATAAGAATCTATTGTCGTGACGTATGTATGTAAAATAATAATGCATGAATGATAGTATGAGTATATATATACATACATATATATATATATATTATATCGTAAAATGTGAGAATGGAGATATATACAATAATTGCATTGCGAGTGTGTTGATGACACATTTGATTGTGAGAATGAGGCTGGTACATATTTTGGAGATACATTTTATTATTTATTCCCTTGAGATGTACGCATGGAAATGTAATGCGTACGTCTAAGTTTAAGTACTATCAGACACATAAACATTATAGTATTCTAGAAATTATTTGAAATTGTTTCTTCATAAACTACGATGGCTCTACGAGAGGGAACAACAACTGAAACAATAGCAACGAGGAATATTATGATGATGATAATGATGATGATGATGATGATAATGATAACTCGTGACTCGTGCCAATTCTTGTGATCTTCACCGCATCCTCTCTTTGCATGTGCTGGAGGTCCGTGGAAAGTGGAGAATCATGCAGAAATAGACGGAAAGATGGAATGCCTTCATTTAAAAAAAAATAAACAAATAAAAAAACAATCAAACAAACGAATAAAATATCCAGTGTAATTAAACAAAAGTACTGAAGTGCGTGTAAAATGCAGTTTGAAAAAAATTGTGGTTTGATCCATCTCCTGTGTTTTGAAAATCAATATAAAAAAGAAAACATGAGAACAACTAGAAAGTATTGAGTGAACAGAGTAATTTTACGCAATGGTGAAACAAAAGTGCATCATCAGCAATGTCATCTCAGAAAGTGAAGAAAATTAGAGGTATTTTGTGAATGGTGGACCCATTGACGGAGCTGTGGCGCATCAGTTATCTCAATTTCTCTCACCCTCACCTTCGCCCTCTCTGGCTCCCACCCTCTTCCGCATTCTACTCGGTAAATCTCTTCAACCAGGTCAGTCCTGATAATAATATTGAAAAATATGACTTGTGTCTAAATATTTATCTTCAAACATAGTACTTTTTTCTTGCACTGTTGATTGATTATGTTTCTGTATGACTCTCGTAGATCAGAAAAAAAAAACAAAATTGATAAATTGACCACAGTCAAATGAAAAACTTGATGCGTAATTTAATGCATTTTTTTTTATCAATTGGGTAGGAAAAAGAGAGATTGTCGAAAATGCTCGCGTTAAAAATATATTGATACATTTGCGAAAACATTATGAAAATGATAATGGAGAAAGAAAGGAAGGACGGATACAAAATTTAAAATGACGTTTCGCCGCAATGTCATTGTTCCTATTCCAAATGATTCACACCTGCTCCGCGGACGTGAGGCCAAGTTACCAGTGACGTAATTAATATAATTCTAATAAAGAAGGAATGAATGTGGGAGGCGCGTGACAACTTTACGGCGTTTTTCATTGCAAATACTACTTTCATTGGAATCACAATGGAAAGAAAAATTCTTTCGAAATTCTTGTCCCGGTGTTATTTTAAGAATTTAATCTATTGATATTTATGGATTGGAGAAAAAAAAAACGAAGACATCACTACTCTATTATTATAATCACCCTGAAATTTGCAAACCGTTTGGGTACCAATAATAATCATAGCCGTCCTTAAACAATGTGTAACAATATTTGTACATCTGACGCGCATGCAAACATTGGATGTATCGGTAGAAGGAACAGAAAATCGATATCAGAAATGAGTTAATGTGTTTAGATTGGACCAAACGTGTAGAGAGAGAATGGTAATAACAAAAAACTTTACCTAAAGGTGTCGAGCGCTTTCCACGTGCGCGTATGATAAATAAATTTCTGATATCCGGGAATCCTGTAAACTTTTATGGTCACCATACTGAAAATTATGATTCAATAGAATGACAATTTTAGTTGAATAAAAGTTTCCGGTAGTCAATTGATCGATAGCGCGCCGCGGTGAATTTTTGTGCTGTGTTGTAAAATTAGTTTGGTATTATAAATTTTACTGTCATTATTAGTAGGTACTATTATCTCTATTATGTTTCAATTTTATTATTATTATTATTATTATTATTATTATTATTATTGACTATTATATTATTATTTCTCGGTGCGGATGAACCATGATAGAGCTATACGCAATGATTTATTATATTGAATGAAAAATAGCAAATGATAATCTATTTAATAAGAAACAAGAAATACAAACAACATTTTTTTAAATTCCTCATAGTTTGAATGCGGCACTCATACTAAGAATGCTCGAATAAGTGCAGTATATGAGATGAATTGACACTCTGCTGCTCTTTCAGTCTCTAGTGCATTCTAATGATGAATAATATATGTATAGAACTGATATACGTAATAAAACGGTCCGATTCGTTCGTCAAGGACACGGCCGGCCTTCTATTTACGGGACATTTTACTTCTGTAAATTCGACGTGTATAATTTCGCAAATACATAATGTTTTATGCGCAACCACGAAAAATGTAAAAAAATGAATAAATGAATAAATAAATAAATAATTCAATGGATGAATAAATGAATGAATAAATGTACGACCAAACGCCATTGCTCGTTTCAAATTTGCGACACGTTCAAGTGCAATTCAAAAGCTCGTCGGCCAATATAAAGTCTTTATAAAATAGATATTTATTTTATTTTTCTCTGCGTGCAGCATCGTGCAAATATTTGGAGGCTCGTTCATATTTGGGCATATATAATTTTGAAGTATCGTATTTTTTCCCATCCTGTTCAACGCATAGCATCGTTGCATTATCATTTCCAATACACTCAAACAAATGACTCGCAATAAAACCGTCTCAGATGGACCTCGCCGATTTAATCCCCTTCTTCTTCTTGAAATGAGTATAAAATGAACATTCCCAAGCGATGGTTCGTTCGCTCATCATAAAGATACATACAGAGTTGACGAAGAAAAGTATGCACTTCTCAGATTTTCATTCGGAATGAGCGCCATACCTAGGATGGATTGTTCGTCAGTTTCAACCTCTGGACTCTAATCGTTCATTTTATAATCACATGCAACAAAGTAGATTATATACTCTTCATCAACACTGGACATCACGGGCTCTTGATATTTGTAGTTGTTAACTGCGAGCATTTCATGGGAAAAAATGTGACAAAGAAAAATTATAGATCTAAATTTATGAGTCGCGTGCGGAAGTGAATTATATATTTTCTTTCAATTCCTACGTAATCGCAAATGGGAAAGTAAAATGAATAGTGAACAAAAATATTTATGATGAAATTAATGATATTTATTATGTATGTGCATTGTCATAAAGCACGAATGATGCAGCATGTACCGAGCAAACATATGTTTGAAAAAAGGTCTCTGAAATAAAATATAAAATTTTTAGTATTGATACGGTTTTTTAGAATAAAGAAAGTATGAGTTGTAATGGCAAAGAAATGGTGAAAAATGAAACTCGCTCAACCCTTCAAAGGCAAACAGACTCGTTTTCATCTTGTTTCCTTTTATGTTCCAATATCTGTATATACGGGGTACATGAAGGAAATAAGCTCCATAATGGAAAGTTCATGTTATGGAAATGGTTATAGAAGAAATTTAATCAGAGGTTGATTAAACAAAGTTTTTTGTAGAGATGTAAATAACTTGATATTCCCTGGAATAATATTTATATACGCCGAACATCAACACGAACGGATCTGAAAACTCGATGAAAATGTGGTATTCTGAAAAATCAATACCAGCTTGTAATATTATTTAGTTATGTAATATTTATTATTATGATGTTATTTCTCGACACATCAAGCTGTTTTGAACTTATTCAATAATTAATTTTTCTTTCACAATTCGAACTACAAAAATGATGCGTACTTACAAACGATTTGACACTACTCTATACACATACCATCCGTTTTATCTCTATCAGTAACAGTTATTTTTTTTCCCCCGCCTTATAGTTTTACTCACATTCATTTCAAGTTAAATAAAACGCCATCACTACATTCAATTTGCCAATGTGAAATGAACCGACACATTCAGTGTTATATATACATATAAATATCGTGCATTATAATACGTATAAAAATGTCATTTCAACATTGTATGCCAATTTGATTATCACTTCCAAACTCTAAGTTTGATAATGATACATTTGATTCGTTTTCATTCGAATAACTAAATTAGAAACGAAAAGGAGAAGGTTACAGTTTCACCTATACTAGTCGAATTCATTGAATGATCATAATACGTTCATATTTATTGAGTATCTCTAAGATTTCCTTTTCACGATGGTTTTAGTAGCATACACGATTCGCTTATAAATTAATGATGGTTTTATACATAAAATATGACCTTGTCAAAAAGGCTCCATCCTAAGAAGACTGACGAATCAGTAAAAATTTTTGTCATGTAATTCATAATGAACATCTCAACACCTCCAATTTATATACATATATACATAAATTGATGGCATATATGGAACTTGCATGATGGTATAGACATTGAAGAATTCCAAAGATCTATTATTTCATCTAGAATCATGATACATTCTTTCAAGTGTGGATGCGTAGAAGAAATTCTTAGCTCTCGCGTATATTTAATAATTTATTATAATTTTTGTTCGTGCCTGTGTTTTTCAATATTCGAGTCGGCAAAGCAATGATTACGGAGGCAACGGCCGACATCGTGACATTAAATTTGCGGTCTGCGCCTCAGTATACGATACCGTGTAGGTAAAGTAGGTACCTGGATAATAGGATAACATTTTTTCAGAAAATTTATTTAAAAAAATCCAGTAAATATAGACATACTTCATAATCGATATAGATACAATGGAAGTGTTTTGACACCGTACTAATCTGTGCATATTGTAATTGATGAAAAAACGAAGGATTATCCAAACAATAGGGGAAGAGTTGGCACTGGAGGGGAGGAAGCAGGTCGCCGAAGAGAAAATAAATTCATTCATCCATGCTAACTCGACCTAGTTTTGACCGTGTCATTGTACCTAAATCATCGCCATAGGGTAATGGGAAGACAATATTGCGTAATACCAATGTTAATTGATAAATGAGCCCACTGTGTAGGGGTCACTTGGGTAGCTGTAGAGAGAAATTATTTATAACTGTAAATTGAATTGAAATTAGTATACATCCCTATTTGTTCTGCGCTCTCTTTATTGTTTAGAATAATGATATTTATAATAATATTAACAATAACAATAATAATAATAATAATAATAATAATAATGATAATAAATAATAAATAATAAATAATGATAATATTATTAATATTAATAATAATAACTGTAATACCAATAACATTAATATTAATAATAATAATAATAACAATGATAATAATAATAAAAATAATAATATTAGAGATAATAAGAGAAGTCCTCCACGTCAGAAAATATACTATTGCAGTTACGAATGTACTTCTCAATTTTGAAGTGAAACCATGCGATACTACTGATGTGCACGAGTATTGACACTGTCCCAATAGTAATTTTCGATGTGGGCCAGCCAAAGTTATTCGTCAGTGATTGATATACTCAATTTTTTTTGAGTGCGATAGAAGTTGCGAGGTAATGCATATTCATTTGAAAATGACACGATTTACGTGAGAAATTTGCCGGATATATTCGAACATTGACTTTGATTATTGGACAAGCGTCGCGTCATACAAGTTTCAAAAATGTGCGTGCTCGATAATATATGTATGTGTCTATCACAATTGACTTCACTTGACTTTGTCATGTTGCCACATACGTGCAATAAAAGATGAGCCCGGAGAAAAGAACACGAGAAAATTGAGTGAAATAGGGAATTGAGAGTACTTTTAGTGAAAAAAAAAAAGAAATGAAATAACAAATAATGAGGAACGAAAACACTTTCTCAATTATATTGAAACACCGTATGAATGCACAAAAATATATAACGGTATATATGTATATATATGATGTAAACATATCGTAATTTATATACATATATACAGTATATATAAATTCATAAGATATAGGAACAGTACGATTACGATAATGAGAAAATAAATAAGTATATATAAATATTTTGTAGTGTCATACAGTATATGTAAACTAAATGTACACATTAAAGTATATGGAAAAAAAAAGAAAAAAAAAGATAGAAGACTTCAACAACTATTAACTATAAACTACAATTCAATTGAATCCGAAACAAATAAGGAAACTATGATGATGAACATTACGAGCAACCTGACTATATTTGAGCGGGGGTTGTGAACCTTCGTGGAAATAACGTGGACGATGATGAATAACGATAATAGTATTATTGGCCATTATGTCGATGAGTCCAAAAACCATATTGTATTATATGTAAGAGTCTGTCCATATTAATAATAACGACATTAATTATAACAACTGTGTTTGGAAACGAGAAATAAATTGTGGTTGAATATGACACATTGATTCAACTTTCATTCTGCGGTCAGGAGCAAAAGAAAAAAAAAACATAAATTATGAATAATCATAATACAACGACTTATCGTTAACATCAATGTTAATTTCCAAATGAATATGTAATGATGTAAGACAGGGGGTAATAGTGAAAATCGGAGATTCGTAGCGGTGAAAACGGAATGCGATAAAAAAAAAGGGGGAAAAAGTTGATATGACTCTAGGGTGGTATTCATCGCATATATAGGGGTGTTTGTGATCTGGGTGTTTGCATTCATGTACGTATTAAGGCGGAAGGAACCATTGTATAATCCAAGATGGCCCCCGAGTCAGAGAGGATTATTATTGGCTAATACGAGGCAAGAGGCTCCGCCTTGGCGCATGGTTCGTGACGGGATGATTTATTGGGTTTTCTGTCTGTTCGCCCCTGTAGCACAGAACATGCTGTGCCTATATACATTTCTCTCTTCCACACCCTCACACTATTTCTCCCTCTCTCTCTTCTTCTCTTTTTGTCTCTCTTTCTCGCTTACTCTACTTCCTCTCATTCACTCTCTCACTTCCCCTTGCCTATGCTATCAAACTCTTACTCACTTTCTCTAGTTTATATATCCGGAACATTCGACTATGGCTCTTGAAATTCTGACCGGCCACGACAGCTGTTGCATTTTCTTCTCATTCGAAGTTTCAAAAGTATGTTAGTATGCTCAACAAGATCATTCTTACATAGGCGGCAGAATCAGACAACTAACCAGTATTCGTTTCGATCATTCACTTCCCAACGTTGTACAAAGATTCCGCCTTTATGAAGATTATCAAAAATTGAAATAACGTTAGAAGGAAAAAATTACTGGATAAAACTAAAAAAATAAGCAAAAAAAGTAAAAAGAAACCCTTAGAAGATATAATAAAGATATGAATTGATCGCAGGGTGAGTAAAATTTCATAAGACATCATTCTCGTAACAAAAACATTAATGGCTAATCCAAAGTTTGTATATGTTACAGGGTATGTAGCTGGCGTGAAAATACATATACAGAGGTACTTATTTGGGGATTTCCATTTCCACCAGTAAGCGGGCTAAAAAGTATTATCTTCTGAGAAAATTGGCAGCTGCTGCTCCGTATCGCTGTCATAAGGAAGCTTTCAAACAGCAGAAACATTCACGAAGTAAGTATGGAATCAGCTACAGTGAGCTGCACACTGTCTCAATAATCCATGTTTATTCGTCATTTTTATGAATAATATAATATGATAAAGTAATGTCATTATAAGATCAACTTTTCACGCCATCATATTCAATAAAAATTTGTTTTTGCTCCTTTTATTACAGCTATATGAGATTCCGAAACAGAGGATTCGATTGAATGCATCGAGTAGAAGCATATATTTTTCCACCATGATGTCGGAATAATAGTTGATACAAAAGTTGAACGTTATACACACGCGGAGGAGCATAGAAAGCAATAGCATCGTGTGGCGTTGAAATAGTTGTGGAGGGAGAGGCCGCAAGCGGCGGTCAGAATTTACGGCCGCTTTATCACTTTGCTGGCCTTGCTGAGTGTCTACCGCCGCGTGGTTGAAGAGAGCACCGTAATGTTCACCGATGAACTTTGGCACACTCATCTCTGCGGGCTTTTCACAAACGAGAAGGTGAGACTCTTCGAACTTTTTTCCACTCGGCTGCTATTCTTTCTTGCTATGAAAAAAAAAGAAGTAAATAACGCAGAGAATCAATGAACTATATTTATGTCCGCCACACCTGCTTTAATCGCATGAGTATTTTATAGTGGTTTTTTTCTTTCCAATCATCATTGAAATGAGGAAAACAGATGAAAGGGCTTGAACCAGTGTCTATCGACAAAAAATTCTTTTGCATTCCTACTTTTCATCATTGTTTCTCTTCAACTTCTAAATAAATATGTATATGCATATATAATTGCATATATATATATATACATATATATATATGGATGTCTTGATCTGCAGTATAGTTGGCGTCGAGAATATATGTCACACTGTGGTCGTATCTCAACTTTAACTCAGTCGCAAGTACATAGTACAACCAGCAGATGACACACTGCGAGAGACATAGCAGAAGTGCTAGGCGGACAAACGTCTGGGACTCTGGAGTATAGAGCTACCGGTGAAGATAAAGCAGACCGTGCTCATGGGCAACAGAGATGGATGTTATCGTGTGTCCACAATATAGGTATATGTCACTATATATGTGTGAACGGTGAATGAGTATGGGAATCAGAATGGTAGAATATATATATATATATATATATATATCTATGTATGAATACATATGTAAATATGGTGCAGGAGAGAGGTATAACCGTAAAAATAAAGATGAGAAAAGCATCTTCGTGTAAAGATCTACATATGTATATGATTATATTTGAGGATGTCCTGTGTGTGTGTGTGTACGACATGAGTGTAGTAGTGAATATGAGTGAGAGCTCGTAAAATTTACGTCACTATACCTGACATCGTGGACAACTTGTGCACGCGCCACAACGCATAAAGTAACTCCCCATTAACGGATCATAAATTCCTAGCTGGCTCTGCACGTTATGGGCCCCGGTCTCACTGGCGATATTATGTATGAGCGTCGTTAGTGTTAATAGAGTGTTAACCGCTTCTATATCGCTCGATTCCGACTTGAGTAGGTTTGGTTTATGGAGTTTGTCCTCCTCATTCCCTCTATCACTCTACATCTCTCTTTTTTTTATGCTTCTTTTTCTCTTTCTCATTTATCTCTCTCTTTCTTTGTTCATCCCACTTTACCTTCGAATTACATATGCCTCATTTTATTCCGACTTACTCTATGTACAAAAATAAAGCAAATGGCAATTTTAGAGAACTTCAGAGGGAGGGTATGATCTCTCTCACCATTGAATTCACGGTCGTGTTGGGTGCGTGCCGCTGTTCCACTGTTTTGCATAAAAAATACATCAATTTTCGGCGCCTACTACCCCTTCGATTTCTCCATACACTCCAACAACCTCATCCCCTCCCACATCTTCACCTCTATTGTGTATGTATATACAGATACATCTTTTTTTTCGCTAGCACAGAACATACATAATCTATTTGCTTTATACACTCACACTCATCCCCCAGTTCTGATCCAATGGAATTCATATCAGGCCAATCATTGAATATGTATCTTCTATCCCTTCTTTCATTTTGAGTTTGTATTTGATTATTATTATTTGCGATCGCAAATTCATCACGTCCATCTAGCGAATCAGTTGTCAAGTCCATAGTTACTTTTCCAAACTTGTTTGATATTTCTTGTTTTGTTTTCTCTTTTGTCGAGATAATAATGTGATATGACACTTATATGCATGTATAATCCTCAAGTGTATTAACCCGACGATAGTCATATTATAACAGAACTGGCATAGTCGTAAGTTTGCTTGCAACATCATGCATATATATATATATATGCTTCAATGTTTGAATGTATATTGATTTGCTGGGTATGCTATAGATAGATCACTTCCTATATAAACTTTAGTGCAGTGAATATATAAATAGCGGAATACGCAGTGACCAACATAAATCAATAATATTGTCGTCGCTCTTTTGGCTCCCCTCCTCGCGTGCAACACCCATACTAACAACCAATTATACAACCCCCATCGGCTTAGCAAACGATCGTTTCATATATTGACATCTTTCGATGTGTATAAAATAGTTGGATGTTGTTGTGTTTGGCATCTAGAATTTGATGTAATGACTTTTGATATAACATAAATGGCAGAGATTATTCGTGTATTCCATTTGTACACTGTCAAACAAAAAAGAAAAAAAACCTCGAAATTGACATGCGCCAATAAAGCGCTGTTATTTAGCCGTGTTCCAATTTCCTCATCAATTAATTATTTATTTTAAATCATTCTGAATTAAATGGAGCTTGAAATTTACAGTTTTTTTGTGAGTTCTGACATTGTTATTGACAAATTTAGTTTAAACAACGACAAACATCGATAAAGTATAACTACACTAATGACAGTATTTTAACACCGGAATCGAAACTGATTTCAACACCGGACACAGCTCGAACTTACACGGCTTTATTTTTACAATGTGCAAATAAACATATGAACACTATATGATACGAATGTAAAAAAGTGAATTCGTGGGAAATTTAAAATCATAATTTCATATTTTTCCAGAAATGACCAGAGAGTTCACCCGAAGTTGGAAAGCAAAGTTCGTTCATACACGCGAGATATATATATATATATATATATATATGTATACAGATAGCGTAGTGCATCCCCACGCAACCGCGTTACGTTACGAAAATATAGTCGTATGTATTTACCTACGGGGGAACGACGGACGGAGGGCTAAATGCAAAGGCTTGTAAGGGTAGCACATTCGTAACCACTGAAAGGGTAACAAAACACTCTCACAATTAGTCCGACGTCCCGATGACACTTGGCGGACGACTCTCAAGGGATGGACGACGCGTCTCGAGCCCACCGCCCTTTTACATATACATATATCTTTCACATACCTTTCACCCTTTTCTCCCTGTCCTAACTCACCTCTACTGTGTCTTTACGTGTGAAATTCACGGTATCAAAATGGTGTCCAGTTGGTATTGCTCGTGTCACCGACATATAATATATCGTAATGTGTATTAACATCGATATAATGTTATCTGATAATTCAATAAAATGCTGGAAAGCAAAAATAAACGAAACAAATCGAAGAGCAAGCATAGTTTATTCACAGCTTGTATATACACGTTGATACAACAGATTAATGCCAGAGGGAGATAATACATTGTATAAGGAATTGAATAGGGGAAGATGCAAAGAATGAAATTCCCGATCGGATGGCTAGCTGCACAACTTGGGCAAATTAAATTTGGAGGGGTTGTTTGAACGAACTGGAACAGGGGATGATGGCTCATCTCTGATGATAAAGTCGAAGTTAGGTGGGTACATACACAACGCGCGAGTAATCCAGGGGTCAGAATTGATAATGGGATGGCCCAATGATACTTTATATTTTGGTTAAAGTTCAATTTAGATTTCCATTACTTACAGGAAGATTTTTTTATTTTTACTTTTTTCCTTTCAATTCGATTACACAAGATACTTTCTCTGGTGGCGGTTAAGTTGTTGTCACAAGGTTGCATACATACTTATTTGTCTTGAGGAATGACAATTTTTTGGATTAAAAAAAACGTCATCTCAAGAAACGCTCAAGGAGTGAACGAGTGGTTGGACGAGATGTTGAAAACTGGCGTCGTCTCGCGACAATGCGGCGGCCATTTGGTTCACAAAGGTTCTATAGCAGCAGTCTGGATGATGGTTCCATCGGGTAGGTAGTGCCTAGACGGGGCTCCACCCAGCACTTAGTCCACGTCGTGATTCTGGCCCAGGGCACGCTGTTTCCAAGGTACGTCACGCCCCTGCCGCATTGGCATCGCTCTCCCATTCGCTGGCCCATATCTCATCGGGACCATCGCATTAGTCTAATCTAACCAAAAAATGCGGCCATCGACGTTCACGAGAAAATCGTGGTGATGTGCTGCCACTGTTCGCGGCAAAATCATGAACTAATCTCCTTCATTTTATATCGATTTTTTCATCAGTTTGGACGCATTGCGGACTTTTTCCGCGATTCTACCTGTCAACTATCGAATATTTCCTTAAATTCAACCGAATACAGTTTCAAATTTGCGATAATTTATCACAGGCTCGAAGTTTTCTTCAAGTTTCGTTCGTCAATCCGATCTCTGAATTGTTCACATAATTCGGCACAGTTCGGGCAATGTACATTTCAAATCCAACGACCGATTTCGCCGGCAAACATCACGCGACTTCTGGTATAAAACCACGTGCTCTTTTATCAATGGGGAAAAAAAAGTTCTGTCATTGTTAGGTATGAACATCATATCCGTCGCTGATTGCCATCAAGAAAAATCATGGAGAGGAAGCAAAGAATTTATGTAAGTAAAATTTTCATAAACATCTGGGATCTAAAATGAAATAAATTGAGTACAGCATACAGTTAGAGGTAGTTGTGCATGTGCAAGTAGGCATACAAATATATCCAAATGTTTCTATGTAATATGCCATTGACCGACGGTAGTATAATATTATGGTATTTTTGGCAATTTTTTGAATGATAGTTGAAATGAACATAAATTCGACATTGTATTTAGAGCTCAAGACAATGATGCAGAATGCTTCGCACTTTGTATAACATATTTCTAGATTGATATGTGTTCATATATGCATACAACGGATAATCCGTCTCGAATCCCATAAACATATAATCAATTGGCCCTGCCATGGCCTTTCTCACAATTAATATCTATATGAGCATTCCGAAAAGAAATAAACTTAAGATTAAGTATCAGTAAGAGTCTAACTTCGGTAGAAAATCCGATTATTTTACATAGTATAATTTGGCGGAAAATACTAAAGTGATTTTTTAAAACTTAGTTTCATCTATGCGATCTGACTTTATTTATGAACAGAAAGATTTGGCTTTATATTACAATGGTTGCGGTATTCATGTATAGAGTTTTATGAAGATGAATCTAACTCATAAGGATTGAAACATCAATAATATTTCGTATCCTCATTATATGTGAGGCTAACAAAACCATCGAGAAACTATTAGGGTGATGAGAATTCTCATAAGCAGCTCATTATTACCGTGACATAGTGATCGGGATGAAGATTGATGATAGTGTGACGGCTCACAGTTCAGACAATTGTAAGTTACGACTATCGATCCAAACAACTCAATCTGTAATGATTTTATGCAGCCAATTATAATGCTCACCATAAATATTGTGGGGGTATTCTCATAAGTCAAATAAACCAATATTTGGAGAATCTGGAATAGTGTATGGTATTCATGAACACGTGGTACTTTACTGTAAGAGCCCTGTAATATTTCCGATGTGATGGGCCGACGCATCAAGCTCGCGGTCTAGTTGATACAACTTCGATTCGCTCTGCCAACGAATCAGAAAAACAGTTTATTCGGGAAAGGAGGAAAAAAATACAAAACAACGTTCAGTCAATCTCGATGATATTCAATATGATTGCAAGTGATAGAAATTACTCTAAAACTATAAAAATTCATTTTTTTTTCGAAGATAAATTTTTCGATTAGCAAATTACTTCCGTATCAAAAATTATATTCCATTTACTAATGGCTGCATGCAGTGGCCCGTGACGAAAAGAATCTTATAGGGCTTTTGCGGTAAAAGTACAGGCGACAAATGCCGCCGAGCATTGACTGCAGAATTTACCTGCACTGACAACGTATCCCACGGCTACCGGGTGTCACACAGCAATATTTCTTTGATTTCACGGTAATATTTAGTGGAACATTTTCTGTCTGTGCATGGTGCAAACATCATTCCCTTCACAGATATGATTCATTAATAATTCATCCCTTTTATTATTCATGCTTCCGTAGCTACTGAATTATGCTCCGAATCACATAAATCGAGCTTTTATTACTCCAATTACATACTGAACACATATAATTTCCACGATCGCTTTGATATTTGATTCATGCTTTCGTCAGTGACCTAAAGCATTTCCAACTCGCTTGAAACCATATTAATATATCAAATTAGAGTTTATAGTCATTAGAAAACATGTAGTCGGTTCTAACTATGAATGAATCTTCAGGGTAATTATTTCCAAATTCTATCTGGCCCAGATGAATGCTTTAGTTGAAGATCTGAAGAATAATTTCGTTAGCTAACAGTACAAAACATCACATCATTCGAGATAGGCAAAATTTTGAAAGCATTAGAACTGAATGTATGTTTGTTGTTTTGAATACAGCTGTATCCATGATGATTGATAGTGATGTAGGATCGGTTGACCAGTAAACTTTAATTGAAGCTTCTATACAGTTATCTGTAGAAATGTCTTTAATCAACTTGACGTATGTCATGAGGGAAACTACTAACCAGTTTCATTCTTATGCATCGAATTGAATAGCATTCTCGCACCACACCGAATTCTAAATGCGATATCAAGACTGCTTTGGTTATTTTATTTCACAACGCCATTTGACGGATTCATGCTGAATCTGTCACATTCGGGAATGTCATAAACTAATATCGGATTCATATTCCATCATCGTCTCGCAGCATGCACATTTATTGTGTCAATCATTACAGTTCTATAATATTATATAATATGACACTGTTTACGCGTTCCCACCATGACCGCAAAACCATCATGACTTAGGAACTTTTAAGACGTGAACTTTTTTTATTTGGAGTTTGATTATTACGTAAATACCATTTCGGGAGTGTTTTTATTTCTAATTTTTGAGTTTCTACTTCAAAATTATACTGTTTGGCAACAACAACAACTACGTCTGTACAATTGTCAACTCATACCCGCCGTGTTGCAACGAACAAAAAAAAAACAGATTTCATTTTCGACTAAGCTTAATTGTAGTTGAGCATTATACAATGATACATATGTCATATTCAAAGATTTCCCACACCTTTACATAAGTCATGAGAAGATATCTATATATTTTGAGGTGCTTACCACCACCAATGAAAACCAGTAGTGTACCGTTATGCAACTTTTCATCATGAAAGTTTCGACCCTGTTGTATCCTATACCATCTGAACATTTGGAGCACACGTGTTACACAAATACCGAACGAACCAATAGAATTTTGGTGCAATAACGTAGGCTCGCTCGTATGAATGTCCAAGGATTGACGGTATAAAGTGTCGTTGTTTTGCTAAATTTTCTAATTCTATTTGATAATGAAGAGTAATAATGAATATAATGCCATTGCAATTTTATGTTCTAATGAAAGTCGAAAATTTTCCATTTAATTTAGAATTTCTGTGGGGCCACTCAGGAAATTCCAAGAGTTTCATACTTGCACAGATTTTCCTCCAAAAATTCCAGTAGTTCAAATATCCTTATATTAATAATATGAGTCCAACATCAATGAAATGATAACATCTCTGAACATGGTGGAAGAGAAAAAAAATGATTTGTAAATAAAAATACACGAATAATATCCAGGCGTATTTATTGTCTATAACGTCGGACGCATGTGGGGAGATATAAATGCAACACAGGGCAAAGTCAACAATTCCTATTAGAGGAATGAGACACCCCTGACTCCAAGGGAGAAATGTAGAGATAGCCAATCAATCACATCTGACTCCGCTGCCATGTTCTCCGTCCTCATATCGTCTGTATAACATAAAGTAGATATTTTTTGCTTTGCCATGTTATTAATATTAGTTGCGCTGCACGTATGAAGTTCTTCTGCTTACTTTTTCGTCATCTTGTACTGCATTCCTATTCATTCTTTACTATTTCCTTTGATTCCATTATGGAATTCGCAATTCAAATTACGTCATTCGATATATCCTTTTATATGTACACTCATGGATTTTCCATATCTATAATCCAAAATCTAGAAGAAGGATAGGGTCTGATGAATTTTCAAGAGGGTTATGTAATAATTATGATATTGCGTTTAAAATGAGCATATCCAGGCTCACAGCTTATCAATTATCCAGTATTATTATCAATTACGCATTATGAGATACTATTTAAAGATGCAAAATAATAGTAGCGATTCGGAAAGGAAACTACATTACGCAAGAGTTTTTTTTTTTACAATAAATTTTATTTTTCCGTAAAATAGTGTTCATTACGATTCATTCCTCCACCATGTGAATTATCACGTTATGGTAACTCGAAGCACAGTCGAAGTAGAGTACGGTCAGAAGAGGGATCGGTCGAATGGAAATGAAAAATTCGAAATTTATAATTATGCAAGTTGATTCATACATAATGCAAAAGGTAGCATCCACGTTTCGATAGTTTGTAATTTAATTCTCATAACATTTCGCAGCTCACGATGCGAGTAATTGTTGCGTTCTCCACTTCACACCCTCGATAATTGAGTGTGGCCATCTTGGAGATTGAAAATTTTTTCATTATTTTCATAATCCAGCCATAACTATCGCAATAACATCCTAATCTCGAATTTAGTCAATTGATAACTGAATAGATAATAAACTTATTTGATTGAACTAAACAAAAGAATAAACGTGTTTTCACTGTGTGTTGTATGAGTGTGCGTGTGTGCGCGCGCGTGCGTGTGCCAAGGGTGAAATGTCCATTTTTTTCTGAGAATCGAGCGATAATGGGCTTCTGATACCCCCTATCCGGTAAGAATGGCTCTACATATCCCTAGTCTTCATCCATAGGGTGGAAAAGAAGCAACTGCGGCTGTTCCCTGGGGTCCACAACGATTCTCAAATGTTCCTTGCCGATCCGTTCCGTTCAGATCACACACCATCATACCCCACCGCCTACTCACCCTCATGTACGTCGCGTTTCTTTCGTTCGCTATTTATTTTCCTGGATTTCCGAGCCCAAACCCATTAATCTTTTCTCAAAACATCAGTGGTGCGCGTCAGACGACATTGGGGAGTACGTGGCGTCATTGCTTTCTCTCTCCTTGCTTCGGCTATCAAATATGTTGCCCGCAACGAAATGAGCGCGAATGAGAATTTGGCATCGACAGGCGTAGAATAAAGGAAATAGAGTGTAAGGGAGGAGTTTATAAGTAGTGGAAGAGAGAAAAATGGAAGCACCCACATATATATGGATGAATCAGAGAAGCGAAAGAGAAGTAAAAAAACGAAAACAATAATGAAACAGTTGTACAACAAAGTTCATTAGAGGAAGTAGTAACATCAAACGCGTACCGAATAGTGAGAGAAATGTATAAACACACGTCTGTTTATTCAAGTTACACACATGTATAAATACATAATATATGTGAATATATTGTTTGAGGATAATATGGAGATATAATATAACCCATTAAGTAACTTATGAAATGTGCCAATAGAAAAAATACGATGTTTAAATAGTCAAAGGGCAAATATGTTTCATCTTGACTGCTTCAACTGGTTCTTCTGAATGTGCTCATACACAAACACACCCCACTCACTCACCCTCCAATAGTGGAAACCCTTTTATTGGTCTTCGTCCCGCAATCATTATGCAAACTGCGTACATGTTACTCTACCGGCATCCACCATAGTTATACTCAATTGGTATTCAAATCATGCTCTGTACTATCCCCCGTTCTTATTGCATATATTGTTGCACAACCAATTATAAAAGAGAGAAATTGTGTTGGCATATACACCTTCATTTAGTAAAACTATAATGTTGCGAAATATTTCAAAGATTATGTCAATAGTTGAAAGTCAAACTGAAAGAATTGCATTATCTCCCTGAGAACTATCTATATATTCATTCAAAAAAAGTACAATGGAAGCGTTGATATTTTCTAAATCATGAGTTGAGTGAGTTGAGTGTCAGAAGTGTAGGATATTGAGACGCATTGAAGCAAACGAGCTTATACTGTTTGCTGCACAGAGTCTGCTCATCGTCATCATTTTTACCTCCGTCGTCTTTGTCGTCTTCGTCGTCTTCGTCGTCTTCGTCGTCGTTGGACGATCCGATATTATTACTATGTAAATCACCCTATGCCCTCCGCAGTTGCTTCCTCTGGCGCGCTGACGCCCACGGTGACAGCCCCCGGGTGTCCTCGCCAGAATGAATGAGCACCGGTTCTTATTACAGTAGAACCTCAGTATTTTCAACCTGCCGAGATGTGCAGTTAAAAATATGGATATATTCCTTTCATCCTTCCTCTCACTCTTCCTCCTACCCGCGCTTTCTGTTCTCTCCTTTTTCTGCCTCACTCATTCCTTTTTCCCCATTCCCTCTGGGCTGATTTGCACATAAAGCGCGACCAACGAAGCCTGTTCTTATTTTAATGCCAATACAAGCATTATTCCATCCCCTGTACAACGGATCTTCATCACTTGCACCATGCGTTCGTTCTCACCGCAGGTGGGTTACATAATTGAACGTGTTGCATTATTACCTATGATAACTCATTCCTGCTATTAAAATTCACTCTAAATATATATATATATATATATATATACATGTTTATCGATGACAAAACAATTTAATATACCCACGTACAATAAGAATTTACATACAAAAATAGACAAAGAACGATCTCATTGATGAATATGGGAGATGTATCTTTCATATGACCGAATGGTTAATTTAGACATTCATGCTCTCGTTCAGCATTCGATGTTTACGTGATTATTGAAAAAAATGATGAATAATCGATCATTCACATGACCCATTTGGCCCGATGAAAGATGGAGATGTCTGTGTATCGGTGGGAAATATCGTATGTAAATGAAGAAAGAATATGGAAAAAATAAAGAAGAAAAACATGTGAGAAGAATAAAAGAGACGAAGAATCACGTGGCTACACAGACTGAATCGTTTTGAGCTTTTAGAGATCTAAAAAGATCGTCTGGTTGACGGGGTGGAAAAGAGCAGGGTCGCGCCTTAGAGATGCTCCAGTGAAACAGGGAAGAATTTCCCTGATATACAATACCAAACGCCACCACCCAACTGTCCAGCCAGCGAGTGACTGCCGACATTAGTTCTCTGACACCATTGACACTTTTATTAATGATGCCGTCGCTCTACGACCTCCCCTCCCAGTTTGCTTACTTACAGATTTTTTATCAGCTTAAACTGGTTCGTGTGCCTCTTATCTCTTCTCAACCATAGTACCACATTTGTTTATTATACTTTGAGTTACAGTCCCCTACAACCACTCAATGCTCTTCCCGAATCCGTTTTTGCTTATATGTGTTTCCTTTATTTTTTGAGGAAAACACACAAAATTTATTTACGAATCGGCAATTTGATTAATGGAGAAGTACTTTTCGGCAAAAGTATTTCCTCATATGAGCATGAGACTGAAGTGAAATCAAAACGTTCGTATAAACATTTCGTATCGGCGAGAAAATTTATGCTTCGCCACACTTCATTCGGATGATTGAGATATAACAAAACAGTTTGGTTTACTGCCATGAGGATTTATTTGATTGGTTGGGGATCGTGCGATGTTTACTCATAAGTTCTAGTATCCCATGACTTAATTTTTTTTTTCACGTCTTCTAATCGACTATCATTATCGAGCTGAAAACATATTAAACACTAATAAAACTTGAAACTGGCCATTGCTGAAAATCTCATCACGAACAGAACAAATGACCACTTGAACAATATATCGGTATCCGATTTCAAATATTTATCACAACCAATACAGTTTTTGACAACAAACTTTACACAGTTTGTGTAATGCGTTTGGGTATTTTCATCTGAATTATATTGAATGTGGCTGTTTTCGTCTTACCTGTATCAATAACGCGTATATATATTTATACATTCATATGAGTGGATGCGTTCACGAAGTTTGTGAAAAGTGGATGGAAAATATACTTATCGGGATAAAAGTGTGGGAACAAGAAGAATAAAATAAGATGGTAGTGAAAGAGTGTAGTATATGAGGTTAAAAATGGTATATGTGAAGTAAAGAAGCAAAGAAGCAAAGCAGAGGAAAAGACGAACAAGAAGAAGTAGATTCTTTTGCTTCAAACTTTCTTTTCACCCGCAGTGAGGATGCGGCAAGAGCTATAGGGTGGTGAGACAGAGACAAGGATACGAAGGGAGGTGTCTTTTCGTGAAAAAGGTGGATGTGAGTGTAGGTCACAGGGGGGTCGGATGAGGAGAGAGCGGCGGGTGGTGTTGGGCGTTAGAGGAGTTTTTCCTTCAGTCTCACCCGGCTTCCGTGTCTCTTGGGACTTGAAGCGCGAGGATCTTTTTGCTCGCTTGTCGGAGGATCAGACGTCCCACTTTATCTCTGCCGACCCGTACGTTCACCAACCCCTCAACCCCCTTGAGCCACCTAAACTAACGTATATACAAGCATCCGCACCTAACGTTCCCTTTCTCGAATGAACACAGATATATACACACACACACACACACACATGTTCTCGTTCATCTATTCGCGTTCATCCCTCCCGCGTCTCATTTCATCTCTTGTCGCCACTATCGTATCTGCTTGTGTTCGTCTCACTCTTTCATTACCGTCACTGGGAGATGGTGGCGGCAAAGGCAGCCTCCATCTCCCAACCTCTTTCTACACACGAGCGCCTGATCACCTATATATTAAACACATACACATCTACAAACATACATTCTTATGCGTATATATATGATTCTATAGCTGGGTTCAGTGAGAAACACGTTGCTGTGAAGAAACCATTTGTCATCCATCAGCACGCCGTTGCTCACGAGGAGATAGTGTGTCAACCTGAATAATACTTTTATCATACTTGTTTTCTTTACTCCACTCCATTCGTCCTTTTCATTTTTTCTTCTAAAGCCACTTATCGACTTTCGATGGCAAGTATAATATTTAGAGAAGAAAAAATGCTAACAAAAAAATAATGACATCAGTTGCGATTATAGTCTGTGATATAATTAGATATAGAAAATGTCGGTCGTCATTTTAGAGACAATTTCAAAATGATGCGGCATTCAAATTCATCTTTTGAAATAATAATATTTGGTGGATATTTACGGTTATGAAATAAAATTTATCTGTTTCAGCATGATTTTTGTCTTCGACACTCGCGGTACCCCAGGTTTGATTAACTATTATTCCCTTTTCGTTTTTTTGGTCCAGAAAACATGAGGTGGAGTAGAGTGTGAGAGACGAATTGAGAGGATGTCAGAAGGAGAGTGTGTTTGAGGAAGCGGTAAAGAAGAAGAAAAAGAAAAAGTGTGAGGGAGAGAAAGAGAGAGAGAGAGAGAGAGAATCTGGTTAGTTCGATAAAGGGCATTGGGAAAGTGGGGTTGACTCGAGCGGCACGTCTCCACGCGGCGGGACGATATTTTACCCAAGCCATTTTCGCTGCTCGTAAACTATTCATTTATCGACGGCTATAATTTTGATCGAGACTCAGGATTATTATCCCACTCTTCGTCCAATGTACTTACACTCACCACATTCTCTTCAGCTTCCATGTAGACGCGTCAATACTTATATGTATTTATTCACGTTTAAACCGTTTGAGATATGATGAACAAGTCTTGGTGTATTGATAGCCGTTTTATTTCAATGGGCTTTTGTCAGAGTTGAGTTTTGCCACAATGCAGGTTGCACAAATCGATTCGTAAATGAAATTATGCACGCAGTCACTGAAGATATTGCAGAAGAAAAAATGAAGAAAAAAAGTTCTTTAATGCAATATAATGATGCACAACCATCTACATAATTTGAGGTAAAGTTTATTATCACGATGAAGTTGAAAAAAAAATGATAACATTTAATGTGCGAGTGAGCATGGGGAAACGAGCCGCGAGAATCGATTTGCAAGTGGTCTCTACTTACACGATGGTTGCTTTCATCCAAAATTATATACGTCATCTAATGTCTTAACTAAAAACATCCCAGGATCATTATCATAATTTTGGCCATTTTTTCGCGGCATTATTGTTTCGCCATTGGTGTTCAACTGGTTCAATCATATAAGTGAACATCTACTGGGTGGCGGTGTAAATTATCATACCACGTTCTTCATACATGATTGAGATATTATTCCGTTTGGCTTCAGTTCTTTTCATCATACACAAGTTCATCACACCATCAACTCCTTCAGATTTACACAATATCATAATGTTATTTCAATTTTTTTCCATTATTAAATCAGAGTAAATTGAAATCATCTTTTGTGAGGATCTGAACAAATTTTAATTACGACTTTTAGATAGAATAAAATAAATGTTTGTAGCGATATTATTCTTGACAGGATTCCAAACAATTTCATGTTTTATAAAGTTAGAAGTTGTCTTACTCTCAAACCGGAGTCACAACCCTTCCACAGGAAATTAATCTAACTCAGTAATGTCTATAGGCAATGTA
Source organism: Meteorus colon (assembly GCA_030523085.1). NCBI lineage: Eukaryota > Metazoa > Arthropoda > Insecta > Hymenoptera > Braconidae > Meteorus > Meteorus colon. Next base: position 45,994 of record JAPYZH010000381.1, read on the forward strand.
TATATATCTACTATTCCCATCCATGTGAATTCACGTGATCTCCGTAGCTATGCAAATCCCAATCCCTTCACGAAAATTCCCTCCGTTGCTCGGACATGATTAAACACAGAATGCCACTGTCTACGTTCCCCTAACCGTTCAGCTGCGTTCATCTCCACCTCGTGTCTTACCCCACCTTCGTCTCCATTACCACCATTTGGTTGTGCAATCCTCCGTTTTGGCGATACCCCAGATTCGTGGAGTCTGTTTTAATCACTACCGTTATACTGTTCATACCATTCAATAATCCCTTCAACAACCCTTTCATCTCTCACCCTCCAATTCAACTTTCTGAAATTCATTTCATTTAGCTTCGAATCCACCCATCAGTCGTGTGCTCGCGTTTTCATTAGTCATCAGTCATCATTATTATTCAGTAATGACATGCCATCCATTTTCTTTCAAATTTAAGTTCACCTCTTATACACTTGTAATGTTTTACACTGATTAGAATTATCATTTTCTTATTAAATGAACATAATTAGATATTGAAAAGTTTTCAAATTTTTAAAAATATATTATTTGATCGCTCAATGGTTACGCGACGGCATATGTACAACGAGCTATATATACACACTGACTACTACACACCCCCATGAATCCCCCTTATAGCATCACGTTTACGTTTACGAGCACCGCCGCTGACGTTTACGAGCCACCGGCTGACGTACGAGCCACTTGCTGCTCTCTTGCTTTCATTGCTTACGCTCACGCTCTCTGTTGCGTTCTTGGCTTCAACCCGACATTGCCACGCAAACTGACCTTGATTTTCATTCTCATTTTACATATTCTCATATACCACATCATTTCGATACATTCATTTTTTGTTACATCTTGATAGATTAAAAAGAAATGTTTCCCCAAAATTCGTTGGGCTGTTCACATTATTCCATAATTGTCATATAAAACTCTCTGTTTTTACAAAATGGAGTTGAAAATTTAACTGAAGAAACACGACTCATGACTGATTCGAATATCTTCAGAATTTTCGTCTGAATTTCCTTTTTCCATGACGTTCGTCGCAATTTATGGCTCACGGTCGCATTGTCTGTACTGTTGTGGTATTTTAATGTGACATGATGTAACTAGGTCAATGTGCATGCAAGCATCAAACATAATCCCTCGGACCCCATACGAATCTTACAGCATTGCTTGCCTATAAGTATACATATATATATATATATATATACACATGAAGACACCAACTGTTTCCAAGGTGAGTCCACAAATTTCAGTAGTTGTCACATATTATTCGGAAGCTCCTCATAAATTTTACACTTTCAATACAACAGCCTTCAGCACAAACCTCAACTGTAACTCTAAGACTATACGTTAACACATATATACACACATATATACATACATAAAGTCACCTGCATATCGGCTGTCGTTGAGTTCAGAGAGGCAAAATTGTCATCAGTTTCACGTTTGAATAGATGTGGACAGCAAGTACTTGTCAGTGTTTCCGTTTATTCAGTCAGGTGGAGAGTTTATTTCACTGTGAGAAACAAGTGTGATCATCCTAATGTCATAGGTTTTCTTCACTGTCTGCGATATTTATAGATTCTATAGAATCTATTGATTTTAAACTACCTTGTTATGTTAATACCAATGTATGTTTACATACGTTGACGTTAACATATCTATTAATTCGTTTTTCATGAGTATTAAAACAAATGTTGATGGAGTTATTCCAAGTGGGGCTCATGGAATAACAAATAGATTTTAATCAAGATGTGAGAGATAAGTCTGTCAGTTGACTTTTGAGATGATGAAAGAAGGGCTCGTGTTCTAGGTGAGTGACAAAATATTCACAGCACTAATTACTTGGTCGGTAAAACGTCAGACGTTGAGTGAACTCGTCATCAACCCTGTGTCACGCCATGGTGCGACGCAGCACTTGGATATCCTTTTCATCTCCCGCATCCCCCTTTCATCCAGCTCGTCTTCATCATTAACCATGAAATAAGATATAGCTCATCTTATCGAATTATCATGCTTTCACTCAAGAGTATTGATTTCGTTGATCGTTATCGCAAATAGACGTGTTGGATTGACGTCTTGGTAATCCATTTGATAACTCAACTACTCATATCAATGGTCGTCTATATATGAACAAAAATACTAGTATTTGGGCAAGCATATATGAATAAAACAAAGTGTCAGATGTTCATATATTCAGAATACATACATGTTCCGAATATATATATATATATATGATTGCTCCAAATACAATTCTTGTCATTTAAATAGCTTTTTTCCTATCGATTGATGCTGAGTTTTCAGCAACGTAATATAGCTTTCATACAAGCATATAACCTTTTTCCGCGCGAAAAACGTTTTGGAGGGTGAACCAAACAATAGTGAGGGAAGTTGGCGCTGCGGTCGCATTTTATTTTTTGAAAAATGGAGCGCACGGACTTCCGGAAACCATTCTGTATAGCCCCTACCTCATACGAATATATACACATATATATATATAAATATATATACACGTTTTCTCTTCGTAGCCGCCCCCGCTTTTCAATCCTGCCATATCCCCTTTTTCTCGCTCAGCTCGCGCGGGCTTTTCCCTTGACCATGTATATTATACCATCTATATATATATATCCATAGTGAACATCCATACAGACGCATGCACTCTCACACACACACACACACACACACACGCACACACACACACACACACACAGATGGGGCTGTTCGTTCTCTCTCGCCGGCAGCTAGCACTCCCATGATTCATTGCTGCCGCGATGGATGATCCATCTCTTCCCCTGACAATCCTGACCGACCAGACCCGACCGGATTCTGGGAGGTTGGACCAAGCGAGAGAACGCGACCGAGCTAAAATGCGTCGCGGCAAGAGGGGATATATATGTATAGGTGTATTGCCAGTGGGTCGTATTCCTATTCTATGTGCCATCGTCACTATATGAATATATATATATACACATACATATATAATGTAGCAATATTTCATGTGGAAACTTTATGACTTTTCTATCATGTGTAGATTTTTATTTTCTATTCTAGTTTTTTACTACTTTGTAATTTACTTATATGCATGAGAAAGAGTCATGATTAGACGCACCATCGCCTGTTATTAATCGCGATGATTAACACAGATGATGACAGTAATTATAATTTGTACATTGAGTGTAGTGATAGTGATATATGCGTGTTGAGTGCACTTGAAAACCCTCGCTGTTGAAAACTGTTCAAAGGATGATTGAAATCGCATAAGTATTTGGTGCTTATTTGAGAGGCTATTACACCTTTTTCGCTTATATAATTTTAATAATAGTTTGATTGGGCTTCGCTTATTCCGAAGAATTTCAAATAGATATAGCGCCGTATATGTAATGATTTTTAGTAATGTATATTGCATTGATTTATGAAGAATATATTAGTTATTTGACAGAATTTTTCCTTTTCCATTATAGTCACCGTTGGTGTGACATTACTGGTATCCGTCAGACGCACCGAAACCATTTGTCCACACCGAGTACGTGAAAATACGACGCGAATATTTCACTTTTCGTAGCGCTCTGACGACAGCGCCGCGGTGTCGCGTCACGCGACATTCATTTAAAAATACAACCCGGGACAACGTGAGTGGCCTTAATAAATGTATGCGCATTTATAAACCTATACGAAATGCGAAATATTTTCGTCCTACCGTTTGAATGCCCAAATGTGTGCCCTTTTGGAAACAAACTCATTATGCGAATGTCGGGAACTATTAAATTCTGGCGTAGGAACAAAATTTGTCACAAAAACATGAATTACGATCATTTTTTTTTTTTTTTTGTGCTGACAATGCTCAAATTACCGATAATAGTACTCGCAAGTACAAAAAGAGCTAAGTACTATCATTATATTATAAATATGATATGAATCAATTTCTGGCATCTAATTATTATGGAAGAATGTTAATTTCGCTATTCAAGCTTCAATCACATAGTATTCTGTTGGTACTTGTTTTTTCCTATACTGCTAATGAAAGTATTGAAAACGGGGATAGAGATGCATGCATATATAGTCAAAGCGGGTTCTTACATATCCTGTGTAAATTGCCAATGGGTGACACTTGGCTGCCAGCTATCTCGGTAAATATGATTTATGCGTAGGAAATTCAATCGTTGTAATGTTTTTCCCCCGTTAATCTTGTTCATCTACTAAAATTGTATGAACATTCATACCAAAGGTATGAGGAGATAATTTCATAACGTGAGTAAGTGTTACATTAATTTGTATTTATAGTCATATTAATTATCAATATATGACAACGTCATCATATTTTTGCAATATATATATGATTAGCTGCTGTGGGCAATTCGAAAACTATCATTTCACTATGGATAAAACAAGGAGAATGTTCCGCTAATACTATGGGTAATAGATAATTGTTCGAAACAAATATTTTATTAATATCTATGTAGGTATGCTAATCGGCGAGGTATCATGAAATCGGAGCATCGTTATTAAATAGATGAATGTTAATTAATATGAAAGATAGCAGGCAAAAATAATGAAGAATAAATATTGTTGTGAGAGATGAACGTCATCGCCGACGGCCGACGCTTCTAAACGAATACTGTTCACCATCACAACGCGAATGATATTGTCTGTTGCAGAACTGAACTACTCCTACTTTTCGCTATAAATTGAAGTGAGGTAGAAGTTCATTGTCTCTGTTGAACAAATTTTCCGCATCATGCGATTAGTGCAAAAATTACTAGACAACACATTCAAAATCGAGGTTTTATGCATCGGAACATTGCAAAATTTAATCCAAACGAATTTTACCTTCTAATATCGCTTCAGTACTCCATCAATTCTTATATAAATTATGGTTAGTATTTGTTTACATTCACTGAAGAACAACCATCATCAAAAGTTATGAAAAAACTTGTGAAAAAAAATGTTTGAGGTATGCTTAGATAAAAAATATGCTATTACTTATATTTTTTCAGTATAAATCAGTTCCAGTGACTTTTCTAATTATATAAATATGACTACAAAGCGGCTGCGGAGAAACAGTGCCAAACGGCCATGGCGGCATGTCAAAATAATCGTTCGAAGTATTTTTTTCCATGTTGTCAAAATAAAAAAAAAACTTCGAAACATTTAGAATGCTTGAATTATTTCAAAGGAATTCAGCTTATTCCTTCCAATGTACGAGCGCTGTATATATTTCAATATTCATTCATTTTATTCATTTGATATACGGTTTATGTGTGAGACTTTGGGTTGATATTTTTTATGCGAAAAAAAAACCAAAAACTATTGGTTCTTGTATCTCATTCTCAATAACAACTAATGATAATGGAAAACACAGTACGTGCTACGTACGTAACAACAGTTAGGAAAATACACAAATTGGTTAAAGATTCGAATAGCGCATGAAATTCATGTCAATGTATCAATGCAAAAATAATGTTTATGGTGTTTTCGAAACAATAGTACTTTAATCCCATGGAATTTCATCAAATTTTTGCTTATCGCTTTTGTGTATAGTTCTCCTAATAGCACAAAATTTTCCATCATATTCCCCACTTGATAATACTATGATAATTCTTCTAAAATGGACTTTAACGAATTCCATGTTTGTCAGATACAAAATGTTATATTCGAGATTTCAATGTGTCTCATTGTAAGACGATTATAATTATTGCCACAAAGTTTTGTTATTTTCTTTGAATTTTTTTCCACCAGTAAGCAGAAGATTTATTCGTGGTACAGGAAAAGAAAAATAACTCTCTTGTAAGAACTTAAAACTCTCATGAACAAATGTTGTTTCTTAATGTAGACATCTACATGCACACAGACAAGAATCTTCTTCCGTCACCCACATCCACCCACTCATTCTCCATGAGGATGCACTTGTATTTCAATCCAACAACTTTACCCAACTTATCTCTGAGCGATCTCGAAGTCTGACGCGGCCATACACCCGCACACTGTACTCGCAACTGACCCACACTAATTCCATTATACATCCTCCAACGAGTTGTGACCTCGCTTTCCATTTAAACTCTTGTAAAGTATGACCTTCAATTTCATAATTTACATCTCGAAACAGGAAGACTAGTGTAAAAACGCAAATACTAAATTTAAAAACAGGTTAACTTTGAAAATACAATGACGGACGAATGATAATGAAAGAATGTGCACTACTCATTCGTAAGCCTTTTCATTCCGAGCAATAACTCAAAATGTGAACAATAGAAAAATATTCGTTGGTGAATGCTAGGGGTGCATCGTTGAGGTCATTTGCAGAATGGAAGGATTAGCCGACGGTGAAAATTTTGGAACAGGTCGAAATTGTATGTTGCATTTGATGGGCAGGTATCACCCTACATTCATTTTGCATAACTCCATATCTCCGTAACGAAAGAGTGCAGTTGAAGCCTTGCGTTGAAAATTGCCCGCCCGCACTCACCGTCGGAACTTTGCAATCGTATAGCCACTATATATGTACACAAACCCTAAACGGATATTTTCATCGCTTCAGTTATTGACAATGGTCAAGGACATTATGTTTCTTTCAAATTCAAATAGAGTTTACGGATGTGGGAAACGAGCCATTTTCATTTGGACTCTAAACGGCACATTTTACATGCAACCGCACGCATACGAAACGATACATATATACAGTGATATTGACCATGCATTCAGTATTTTTCACTTGAATTTGTAAAATATATTTGAAATATATTTATATTTAATATATTTGATACATTGTATTGATGTCTGCAAGAATATGGATTTTTATCCAAATTATGTACTAACTCTCATCGTATTTGCGCCATATGAATCGATATTAATCATCAGTGCATCATGAGATTTATAATTTGTAATTTTTCTCCTTTCATTGACAAATAGCATAATTCTTCCTCTCTTTCCCCGCGTGTAGTATATGTAGAAGAAAAATGATGGGGTGCAAGAACTGAAATTTATCTGTAAAACTATAAATAGTATTGAGTTAAATTGTAATTACGAGTGAAAAGCTCTCTCATTAAGTATGACACAATTATATAATGAATGATACAAATACAGAGAAAAAACATAGCATTTGGCTTGGTGTCAGTAGAACCATAATGATTAGGCTGTGGGAGAAATAAACACAGAGCAAAGTCTGCGATTTCCAATAATGATAAATGGATAAGTAGCTTAATGAATTCTGCTGACAGCCTCATTTGGCCAAATTGATTGATGATTTCACAGTCTTTTGTTGTCGGTTTTATTCACACAAACAAATAACTCCTACCGTACTACAGTGTCTTATCAATGAAGTACAATATTTTATATTTGTTCTGTTGTTTCAGTGATAATAAATATCCCGGATAATTTCACGCGTGCTCACATACAATAATCTATATAAATGACATATCATTAATATAATCTCGCTTTTGATAGACGGAGATAACGGAATAAACAAATCAAATCGAACGATTCATTTTTTTCCCTTCACTTCTACATTATTTATTATCGAGTTGAATCGTTCAATGACATTCATTAGGTTTTTTCTATTCCAATTCCCCCCATTCTCCAGAGAGATTATTCTTGGTGTAAACTCTCACGCTGTCTATCTTGTGGACCACCCCGGTGGTGCGGTTGTGTTCAACCCATGTGGAATTTCTTCTCATAACGCGTAAATGCGAGCGGGACCAAGAATAGAGCAGCAATGGCACTCGGCTCTTATAGCTAGGCAATCGTAAATCAAAGACAAATCACGCGGCTTTTATTTCACGCGCAAGAAAATGTTGTTGGCAAGTATCACAATAAAATGGATAAGACATAAAGTTGCGCAAACCAAACTGAAGTTTACGCTCGACCTACGCTTTCATTACAGTTACTGTGAATCTATGCGGTCAAAATATATGATAACAAAATTTTACGATAATCAATATACTCTTTCCTCTTTTATATACTGAGAGTGCGCTAATACTTCTATACATAATTGAATTTTCCTAATACACTACAATAAATAATTTATTCCATAATTGACATATACTCATCATCCTCTTTCAAAATTTATAATTTTATTATAATTACATAGACAGTATGTAAAATTTTTGTTTCTTCACTAAATTCCATTCACCAAAAATTTCAGACAAAAGTGAAATTATGACAGTACGAGGAATTGGAAAGATGATTCAAGAATGGAGCAGGCGACATTATAGTGACAAAAAATTAATAGATGAAGCAATGATATAGTTGGCACAAGATTTGAGATTCATTGGCATCGAGTGAGTGGCATTCGTGGTATTTCGTCTGCGGATTTCCGAGTTTATCGAATGCTTCACCTCTAAAATATATATGTATGTATACAGGGCAAAGCGAGTGAACTCACACTATATGGACATGCACTTACACATACACATTCATGCAAATAAAAGTAGTAAAAAAGCATCTCGTGAAGAGTGAAAGGACCATTATTATCGGCACCTGCTGGTTCCCAATTTTGTGCTTTTTCTCTCAGTCATACGAATGGAGCAGAGCTCTTTCATATAACTACGAGATCTCATGGAAGAAAAAATTCGTCCGGAAATTGAGACGTCATCGAACAGACATTCTGTGAATTGATACTGCAATATTAATTTAAAAATGATATACTGATGAACATGCAATGATAAAATTAGACAGCGGTGATAAAGGCAAATAATAGGGGAATTTAATGAATTAGTGTTTTTGGTAGTGACGGAAAAGTTGCGAAATATACATAGAGATGACAATGATGGTATCTGAACAATGGCAGAGTGGGAGAACAGTATAGGAGAGAAATAGCGGCAAATATAGGCATAAAGTGGAAACAGAGAAAATGCGACAGAGTCGCAGACTCGACGGTTGTCCGCGCGCATCCCAGCAGGGCATAAAAGCGTGATAAATTGAGTACATTAATTCGCATTTTACCTTTTGTTTGTGCTCTAGAATACAATATTAAATGGAATGAGCTCAACAATAGATAATGCGGTGCCGACATTATTCATACCACGCGAATGTCATATAAGACTAAATATATATATTTATGCATTCACATTGACATGAGTGAAGAAATATATAACTATAAAGATATCTAATATGTTTGATTAGTCCACATTTTGGGAATGCCAATCCATAAAATAGCTCATCACACAAATAATCAATTGTTTTCCCTCAATTTCTCATAATGTACTGATTGTATATCTCACAAGTTATTTTCTCTCGTCACTTGAGAAAGTGAAAAAATAAAATACCGACATTTCTTGAAAGTGGCGCCATTTCAAAGATCGAAATTCGTTTTGTCATTGTCGAATGTAGTTTCGAGGTGGTATAATTAGCACAGTTACCGATCGAAACATTTGGAACTGAAAATAATAATAAAATAATGCTATTGTGGAAAAAAGTGTATCAGATGCTAAAACAAATGGAGAAAAATGTATTGGAGTGAGTATGAGTATATAACTTTTGATTTCGTTCGAATGCACACGACGACGAGACTCTTGAGAACTTGCGAGCTTGCGGATGGTGTTGGCAGCTTAGGTGACGCATGGATTCGATTTCAGAGAACTCGTGATTCCGCTTGGTTAGCCTCATGTCACTCCCAGCAAACGCCATTACCCACCCCCTTCGCGTCTCGTCGCTCTCTCAATCGCACACAATTCCACTCTCGTTCCCACTATTTGTCTCTCCCGTTCAATTGTACAATTCTATATTCACCATTCTGTTGGTATACATGTCGAATTGGAATACACACTAAATTACGCGAAGCGTCTTTGTTTTTTTGTATATATCCACATTCATACATTTTAGTTACGTCATATTTTATACATATTTTCACACTACTGATTCTACAATAAAACAAGTTTTATTTAGGAATTTAATTTTTTTTTTCATACACACACGCATACATAATTGATGTGGTTATAATTTTGCATATGCATATAGAATATTCCGCTGCAACTCGCCAGGTCTATATTGATTATTGAAATCAACCCTACTCATCCAATCGTTCACCTCTCTGTCCATTCCCTATATCCCTTCATCCTCCATAGCTACCAACATCCATTAGCGTCTGGTAATGCAAAAGTAATTTAATTCGTTACAGAATTCGCGGAATGTTAATGAAAACAAGGATATAGATACTTGTGCGTGCCAGTTGTTCATATACATTGCACAGTCGTCTGTAGAGGGATATTGTAATTGTTTACCACTTATGAAACGAAAAATTTGCGCTTTCTATTTGAAAAAGTGTTGTATTGAATTTTGTAATGATTTCTTTCCCGAATGGTCAGTAAATAAGTGGCTTCCATAAAAAACTACAATGAAATTCCAGGATTGACATTGTCGAGGGTGGTTCAGAGTACCAAAATGGGTGGAATGACTGCAAGGCACAGGGGTTTCCTTTACCCTCGGTATAATGGAATCCCTTCGCGTTCAAGAAACACAATCACGTTGATGTCTCTGAGCAGCCCCAAGGCTACCACGAGGGATTTCCACACTCATGAGCCGATCAAGATCGCGTGTTCGTACGACTGTGCACCATGATGGCGACACACAATCATCATTGTATGGGTGTATGTGTATATATATACGGTGTAATGCGCCCCTTTTCTCTCGTATTTCCCTCAGTTTATTTCCAAATAGGGCAATACATATAATCCCTCTGTTCGTGAAGCATTAGACCACTTGAATGGGTAGAATCTAATCGATAATTTCGTGACTTCACTCATTGATTGGATAGATGTATATTAATGATCTTAAAGTCTGATGATTATTCCGGCCGTACACATATTTCTAATGCAACTCTTTGGATTCAAATAGTCATTTATTTATTCTCATCTCCTGTGTACAAATACAAATATTGTATGGAAAGTAAAATTGAATTAATACATATGAATTATCAACTGAAGTTTGCCAAACAGAAAAGATTAAACGAAAATCAAAACGTTCAACGTCCTGACGGATAAGAATAAAGAGTGTATGACGAGAGATGTATAATAAAGGTTTGAATAGCGACAGGGTATATCGTAAGAGAGAATGACGTCGCGCAGAGGGGTGGATCAAGCAGCCTTAGCATGAAGCTACGATCGTATGGAGTGGAGAAAGAGAAGATGGCTTTGGTCGAGGTGATAGTGAAAAGAGAGGTAAAAAAAAAAGAACGAGAAGCAACGATCGTTGAAGTTGCGAGAGTTGTCGAAGCGGTGAAACGGGAAAGGGAACGAGCAACCATGTAGAATATCAAGCAGTAAAACGTACATTCTCCTGACTATGACGCCTGCGGCAAAGGCGTAGAGAATATGAACAGAGAAGAGAGAGATGGAATAAAATATGGAAATAAAAAAAAAAATAAATAAAAATCGAAGAGACCCCCTGCCGCCTATTCAAACCGTCCATGAGTTATTGCCGTGGATAATCTGTAAATATATTTATTTTGATTCTGTACACAAGCTTCAAGCTGATTTCGTTAATTCCGTTGATTTCGTTGGTATTTTATTTCCTTTTCCTTCTTTTCCATCACCTCATGAAGTCTTTCATTTATATATGAGCATACGGATGTATTCATAGTGTTGCTCACCATTTCCAGTCATGAAATTACGAACAAGAACCATAAAAATTACAACTAATTTGAGCTTCGCCTGAACAGGGAGACTTAAAAACCAATATAATTTTCAAATTTCATTCCATTTGTCATAAGTATATTTTGACATATAAGGATATTTCTTTTCATCCATACAGTTTTATAGTCAATCTGTTTGACTTCAAAAGAAAATATAGATTTGGATAATAATAAGGTTGAGATAAGGGTTTATATATGACGGAGAATGCGGATTCAATTGGCTCGATTGTTTATTGTACGCGCCAAAATACACAAATGCCATAGATAGGGTGTTGGGGAAAAATAAATGATGATACAGCTTGCGGGAGAAAAAAAAAAAGAAATATAGGCTTATTCGGGTGGAGAAAGTGGGATGAGATGACGCGAGATGACGAGAGGCTGAATGAGATGCGAGATGTGGCAGGAGAATCAGGACGTACATAGAGAAGATAGGAAATGTAGTTGGAGAAAGAGAGCCAATGACATGGAGAAGAGCGGCGAGACGAGGCGAAGACCGCCATGATATCAGTCTTGCTTGCGCCGACAGTTCGTCATTTGTCACTGTCGCGGTCATTAATAACTTCGCTGTGCTGTCACTGTGGATAATACGAGTAGGTCTCCACTGGGCCGTATAGCAGCGTAACACTCATAGGGGTGGGATCCGTTCAATTCAGTTCAGTTTAGGGGGTCCGTGGACGACGGATTGGAAGGGCACGTCGTTAAGGGGATGTCACTCACGTCCGTCCTACATGCCATGCCTCCGGCTGACAACCTCCATTTTGATTTCTTAGATACGCTCTTTTACTTTTTATATATTTATCATCACCATCATCGCTATTGTTATTATTATTCTTATGTTTCCGGCGCGTCAACTGCGTTTGCTATGGAAAAATACAACAGCCAACTTTTATTTCAATAATATTGCTGAAAAATTGCTGAAACAAAGTCGACAGCTATTGGATAGAAGCCCCGGACGTATCTCCCGGCATGTTTCTCTCGACATAACATATATATATATATACATATATTCATACAGCCGTTATTATAAAGCGAGTGCATGCAAAAGAAATAACAATAATATGAGGACATGAGTAACGACGATAACAAGTAGATATGCCGAAATGCGTATGGGAGCGTATAGGAGTGAGACACAATCGGGAGTTTAAGCGTGATAGTATCCAGCCCGCATGGTTTTTTAATTAGAACTACTGTATATGCTGTTGAACCAACACCTGACATATCATCTGATGCCGCGGATGCGGATCCCCTTTATCAAAGTATCATTCTAATTTTAGCGAGCACGGAAAGAGAATAACGCGCCACTGGTTCGAACAAGCTGATGTACCTATGTATATCCCCTGTATGTATATAGAATATATATATATATATATATGTACACGGTAGGTGTATCCCATGTTTTTTCTATTTTATTTCAGCTTTTACGTCTCCGAATTAATTCCTGCGGACCGCTCGTAACAACATTCCATTTAACACAAAATATATAGTGTGTCATGGAAATTGATTTTAGCTTTTATACAAAATTAAAACGCCGAAAATATTTTCACAGCGCTGTGTTTTCTTTTTGATTGCAACAGTATTAATTACGCTTTTGCTTCTCATATGTATACTGAGCGTCATAAGCCCAAACATGAATATAAATCAAACTGCTCAGAGTTGATGGCAAACTGAACGTTACATATATCTAATGCATCGTATCTTTTGGTTATACTCCAAATATTCCTGGACCATGTCTTTTCAACGAAAATTCGACAATATGTTCGCCGACCGAATTTTCAACCTATTATTCATGGAAGATTCTGCTGTTTACAGTAGTGCACTACCGCATGCAGGATATTTCACGCAGTGTAAAAGAAAATTTAATTCATACCACGAAGAAGACCTTGACTCTGACTAAAGTGAACAATAGGCCGGCCATAAATCGCTTCAAGGTCACCAACATCGCTGCTAGTCACGTCAATCTAGTTCGGTCTAATTCTTCACCTTTCTCATTCGGAAAAATGTTCATACACACTTATTCAATCTCAACCATATTTCTCACTTCTCATATCATTTTCATTTTTTATTTCCTCATTTAACTCAGAAGTATATTTATCAAAATTTTGAGAATTTAAAAGTGCATATGCAATATGATCAAGCATCAGGAATAAGAATTTATTGTATGAAATGTAATAGAGCGACGTGACAAAATTTTTCGGAATTTTGAAAACTTATTTATCTCATCATTGGACTTGAAAGTCTGTAAAAAACAAAAGAATGACAATGTAGATATGCGCTTCAGCTACGGGAAAAATATTGAAATGAAGCAGAGAGGCACGCAAACGCATTGAAAATTTTCAATAGCCATATATGTAGCACATATGCAAAGCACCGATGTGATAACCGATTACGTTTCACTTGGGTTCTCTTGTTCATACTATTCTTCCCCGTTTATGTAGACAAAGTGACGAAACTATATAGCGTTCATAAATACAAAACGAAATACAGTTGTAACACAAAAATTTGGATTTGTAATGATTTATTTAAATGAATTAAAAATTTCTTCAATTCTACACCAATGCAGTTTCTCGAGAAATATTAAGTTAAAAATATTGATATTTCTGCAAGCTGTAAAGTTGCTCGGGCGCGGCGGCTAACAACCCTAGTGGATATTTTCCGATTACTCGCTATCTCATGTCCCGATAGAACAACACAAGAAGACAGTGACCCTGAGTTCAATCTGTATTTAGTCTAGGGCTTAGTGCGTTTCTGCCTTTCTCTTCAATCTACCTTGATATGACTAGACATTCCGAGTGGAAAAGAACCTATTTTTTCATAATCGGTGTATTTTATGATGTCGCGACATTTTTTTTCGCAGGAAGTAGATAACAAAACCTTTCACATCGCCAACTTGAGCACATGTTTATCGACAACAATATGAAGACAATAATAGTGATGTATAATGAAATCAAATTTGAATTTTTTGGTGGTCCATTCGGACAAGACACATATTGTACGCATGTGTGTATGTGCTGTATGATCATATCTTATATCAATACACATTGACATCGCCGATTGAGTGAACTGGTGTAACTTACACTTTTGTGTGTCCGCTGTGAAAAATGTTGGACAGATTTGATTCTGTTTTTAGTCTGCTGTTTTTAATGTGAATATGCATGATGTGATCTGGATGTTTGTCTTGTTCAGCGATAAAAGAATACAAAGTATATCGTAGTAAAAAGGTGAGGCACATTTAGGTGAGGAAGGGCGTGTCAAAAGCCATACTGAGCCAAAAAACAACAAGAGAATTTTCCTGATTATTATTATACTACTGGCTGTAAGACATGAGGTGTTGTATATGTGACTGACATTCATCAACTTGATGTCTTTGTTCTTTGTAAGTTGAAGCTTGACGTAGATATAGGTAGAGGGGTAAGAATCCCCAAGACCCTGTAATTCGTCAAATGTCAAACGATCGAATGCCTTTTTTTGTTATGTGTGAGGAAACCCGCGCAACATCGCAACGATGTACGTCCAAAGAGTCAAAAACGATGCGCAGCTGCCTTTTCTATGTCTTCCATTCTGTATCTTTTGTAACGTAAGTGCGAGTCTCCATAGTCATTGATGTTACCCATTTCGAATTCTTACTTGGATCGCTGACCACAAACTTTTTATTCAACGATAATGACAAAGCGGATTTTCTCTCTTCCGATCAGCGACATAGAAAATAAATGCTACGATTTTTCTCAGACTCATTGTTTTATTCGTTCGTTCGTACGCTCATTAAGAGTTTTCATTACATGCTGCACTTTTCGCAGCACAGAAGAGATTTCATGAGCTTCTTTCCTGATGGGTGGTCCACATCTTCAGACACTGCTTGCCATATATACACTAATACTTTGTAAACTGGTGGTTCATGAAAAAAATTCGAATAATATTTCGTGAAGGAAAGCTGAAGAAGATATTGCAACAGATGAGGGTTTGCGGAGTTCCATATAGATATCAGTGAGAGAATTTTGCAGTAACCAATCTACTATACAGTATATAGAAATTTTGAATGATGTAAAAGAGTATTACTTTATTACAGAAAGTATAATTACTTTCATTGCAATTGTCTAGTTCATCATCATTCTGGTAAATTATCAGCGACATTTTGGCATATATTTGTGTCATCATAATTTTATTAAAATGAAGTGAAAGCATATGCCAATTACATGACTGGCTGTGAAAAGAAAGAAGTATATATGAAGCAAAAATCAGCCCAGTGGTCTCGTTCGCGGTTGGAATGATGTAATAACTATGGTAAGACAATAATGATACACTCGGCAACGTCGAATTTTGTGTGTAACCACAGAACGCTTTGATGTTCTCTAAATTGTTCATTTGATTGTCGTTATTTTCATAAGAACGGATAGGGTTGGCAGAAAATCGCAAAACTATGCATTGTCGCACTTTTCCGTGTGTATAAATGTGATTCTCGTGATCGTTATATCTCGATCTGACCAAAGCTCGTATATGAGTAAGGATGAGGATGTGGGTGAAGGTAAGGGTGATGGGCCCGAGGGTAGCACGGAAGTGGTGACGGTGGTCTGGTAATACATCCAAAGTTGAACGCTTGCGAACTACGGGAAAGAGCGCGAACAAGGGAGTATCTCTCGTGTATATATGTGTAGGAAGAGAGCTAGAGCTAGAGAGAGATGGAGAATACGTAGGGAGGTTTCTCGTGTTTCATTTCCTGAGCTCCTATATAACTCTGTGCTCAACTCGACACCAGATTAATAACGACCCACCTTTCTCACTCTATCCGACCCTGAACAACTTGACGCTGCATATACCGACACACATATATGTACATGTTTCATACATAATACATATAAATACATATATATCTATACTACACAGTATGGGATGTTATAACTCTACTTCTTGCTCGGCGGCATTTTTTTCAATGCAGTCCGTCATTTTCTATATCATTTCCTATGTGCACATTTTTGTTTATTGATGAAGAATTGTGGTGTGTTGATATCGTCGAGGGGAAAATGTTCATCATATTTATCGTATCATTACCTGTAGTAGTATGACTCTGCTAATATATTTATACTATCCTTATCACTTTTTAAATATGGATGAAGTGATAATCGGGAGTTATTGCATCTGTATATTTTTTCTCGCAATTGTGGAGTTGAAATAGTTTTAGAAATGTGAGTATAACTTAAGTAAAACGGATAATTCGATAGAAATATATTCAAATTGAATTCCTCTCTACTTCCACATCTTTGTATCACGCTGATTAATTCATTCATATGCCTCAGGTGACATAAATATATCAGCGCTTATTGAATGATTTTTCGATGAATAATTGTGCGAAAAAATTAGAAACATATATGAATATTACTATATGAGTAAAGTATAATTGCAGATAATAATAAAAACTGTGAGTAAACATTCGATGTGAACTGTAAGGAAGATAATACCACATCTCTAATCCACGAATATTCCCACGAATATAAAGTGTGGAGTGTTATTTTCAACTGAAATGTGAAATGTTTTGACGCTATGAGATGAATGATATGCGTTTATAATTCGGTGTTGGCCGTGATTGCTCTATTGCATGTCCAAAAGACATGTCTAGCATATAATTAAAGCTGGTATTACATTCGAAGTATCATTATTGTTGGTTACTATATATTTCTGGAAGGCGACCAACCAATGATGTAGAAGGGCTCGGCACCACATCATGAAAATTTTTTTGAGAGGGTTGGGAAACAGAGAGAAGCGCGTTAACTGGGACACTAAATTCTGTGAAAGGCGTTCACAATTTGTGTAAATGTATATTTGATTACAGCTCTGAGAATCCAATCGAAAACATTTTTCTTTCATATATATAAATGCATGTATATATGTGCGTATTCACAATTTGAATGCATCTATAAATAAGTATACATACGTGTGTATCAACTCTCCATATTCTTATTTCGTATATTCTAAAAAACATAGTTTTGATGGAAAAAAAAAAATAAACAACACGATATTTCGATAGAGATCTATACACAAACACACACACACACACACGCACACGCACACACACACAGGGTATTAAATAAATGACGGAACGAAATCATATTTTAATAGGTACTGAGAATGGAACACTGAAATTTCCGCATGGTTTCTTCGTTATATTTGTGCGAATTAATTTTCCCTCCGTCGTTTGATAAATGTTCATAACATACATGCGCAAAGGAAATCATTTATAGCTAATTATAAGCATCTAGAAAATTAATACGGTGAAGGCAAAGTGCGCCTCGCATATTCGGCAATAAAATATTTGCATGTATATATATATATATATATGTGTGTGTGTGTCTATGCGTGCGTATACGCATAATAACTTTATACTTCACATACATATATTGCACGGTGCGAAAAGCATTTGCCACTGGTAGTTTATCGTAGCTGGCTAATGCGAAGCATGTAATGTAACGAGTCTGACGATGAGACGTGATGGGACGGAACAAAATAGGAAGGTAGTGATAATGATGATGATGTTGATGATAATTAAATTACCATGGCTGACTCACGCATTCAGCCATGTTACTTTACATAAAGAGAATCCTTTTTTCATTCTATATAATCGAAATACACCCATTGCTTTATCTATGGATTTATATAGAGAGTACTCTTTCGCCAATTGACATTCGGGTTGGAAACATTTTCTGTCCATGAATTTTATTGAAAGAAATGAAATATCCTTTTTCTAAATGTGAAAAGAATTATAAAAAATTCGCCCAATTGTTCATCACAATTCAAAAACTTTCAACGCGATCAGATACTGAACATAAAAATCATCACGGGTGTCTCAATAATGCACTTTTTATTTTTATCTCTCACTAGAATTCCTCCATGTCCTCTGATTGCAAGCATCTGTCAAGAGGTAGAAGAAAAAAAAAAGGCGAAGATACCGCGTTAGATCTTCTTTTTTCCCTCCTTCTCCATTTTTTTGTGTCTTCCTCTTTTTACTCCTCTTTCTTTGCTCCTATAAGAGTGAGGATTCGACGAGGGGGTAAAGACGTTATTTCACAAGGTGGACACGGGTGTCTATTTTGGTAGAGTGGTTATTGTCAGTAGCGAGTCGAGACAGATGGTATTCGTTATTTCAAGATATGTGATTGGATTCCCCCTATTTATTAGTTTAATCGATACTCGTTAAGTGGGACGCATGCCTAATTAAGCCTCAGAGAGAGAGAATGAATTTTAACGCTAAATTAATTCGTGCGTGGTTTCATTCAGTGGATAACAAGTGTCTTCCTTATCAATATTTTTATCATCTTCGATACGATTAACTCTTTATATATTTATGTTAACTATATGGAAGAGGAAGAAAAACTATACTTAATGAGAATGATGTTCGATAAGAGTGTATCAACATAGATCTTACAATAATGTAAACGATATCGAAAAAACGTTGAAATTATACGTGATGAACAATACGATTTTAATTTTATTAATAAAGTATGTTGCATTTAATATGCATTGTAAAGTTGGTGAGGTGAATGAGATGATGATGATGATGATGATGATGATGATGATGGTGATGATGGTGATGAGTAAGTCGATCTAGGGAGTGGCCGGATGTAGTGACGATGGAAAAGAGAAAAGAAAACGATGGCCACGCGGGAAGAGCATCGGAGAAAAGCGAGTTGAGGTCGCACAGCGATACTCAGAGAGGGATGAAAGGGGGCGGATGTGACGCGGAATGATGGAGCGCGGACTGTAGAGAAAAATGAGAGTGGCGGGAAAGTGAGGGTGGAGGGAAGCTGATGGATTGGTGCTCCACCCTCCATTCCTCCACCATCTCTTCTTTTTCTCTTCACTATTTCCCCTTTTTCCCCTTTCTTTCTTTTCTTCCCTTTCTCTTCAGCTCTCTCGCTTTGCCCTTTCCTGCTATTTCGCTTTCATGTCATTCTCATTCTCGCTCCTCTTCCCCTTCTTCCCGGCGCTCAAAACCCACGAGCAACCCATCGACTTCCAACCTCCCACAAACTCATGCTACTGTGTCCCCCAGAGAGGGTGAAATAGTCCCCTAACCCCTCTCGCCCGACCATATTACTCATAGTCCCACATAGAATCTCACTTGCGTATATACTCTCTTTCTTTTTCCAACCCTCTTCTTTTCCTACCCTCTTTCACCTTCTCTCTCTCTCCTTTAGTTGATGGCTCTCTATTCCGCATTACATTTCGTCCTATGATACCTCTCATATTATTCATTCATTTACCCAGTACATTTCTTTCCCAACTTATTTTTCATTCTCTTCCATCTATCAAAATTGAATTATCTCCTTTTCATTGATTCAAAAACATTTATTATTATCTAAATGCATGTTCTGGTGGATTTGTTTTATATGGTGCAAATGTTTAATAATTTTTTATCCAACTGCACCGAAAATGCATATACAAATGCATTAATATCACGTTGATTATTATTTGTTCACGAAAGAGTTATGTTTATATTTATACAAATGTATATACATGTGGTTTGTATATACATCTACATTGAAGATTAGTATAACAACGCTACATAGCGGTATACAGGGACTTCGAAAGTGAGTGCAACATACAAACGACGCTTAACGAGCGTGGCGTTCGCTGCACAAATCCGTATATTTATTTGTCCGCGTTTGATGTAAAATCCATGTTGCGCTTCACACCTGCTTTTTTGCTTTCCACGTTGCACAACCCGATAAATTATTTGCATGTATTTCAACGGATTTGAGCCATCCAACATGTACTATGGATTTCAACATCCCTTGTGTATTTGTACAGAGTGTCAATTGTCCATAGACGAGTGTCAACACATTCATCCTTCATGTGAATACATGACTGCACATCATATGCCTATGTACAGTTTATTCATTTTTTAATTGTTTCGTTAAAAACACCATACATGTGTATACATTTATACATCATGATCTCATATATTTTCACATATAGCCTTACAACAATTCAATAATTATTCAAATATAATGTGAATTATCTTGGGACTTGAGACTTTTTGGGAGTCAGAAGGAAATGCCTTGAGAATACAATTTATGCGAATCTTATGCCTGGTGCTAACTCAAATCCTAGTATTAATAATCATTGACACAGCATTAATGCAATTATGTGATATTTCATAGTGAAGTAATAGCATTATGTTTCGACATCATGTTATGGCATCAGTGGTTGTCATTCATATACTTTTCTGCGTTATCATTGTCAACGGCGTTGAAAGCGAATTACCGAGCTACCAATTGTATGTTCTCGATGAAAGATATGTTAAGTGTTTCTATAACAAAAAATTCACAGACATAATCGCATATTTTATATTACTGGTTATTATCACGTTGCATTATACATGAATAATAAGGCAATTATATATTTCTATGATAAAAATGATTGACATATGGCAATGAATTTGTCGTATCGATGACATATAAGTTGTGTGTGCTGAATGAAGTGTGAAAAAGATCATAGGTCTTAAATCGCTAAGCGCGGAATCTTTATATGGTGCAACAATAAAACAAATGTGAGATCTCAAGTAAGATGCATTACAAAGGAATCCAATAGAGGATCACGGTTTTTCTTCGATAGAATTCCTACACGAGACGACCCTATAACGTAAACATTCTTTCAAGTTGTATATCCATGCAGCCACATTCTAACCTAATTTGAATGAATCATAAAAACAATATCACACATGTACATATATGTATGAAAAATAGAAGCGAGATATTGCGGCCATATAACTTGGTAGTCGGACGATTCGGCGAAAAGCAGCCCTCACTGCCGGTCGCCATTACTCAACTATTCACTCGGTAACGCAATCATACGTCACAAAGGCCTTTCATTTGCAAGTGCATTGTGGAAACTGGCGATATTAATTGCCCCCGCTCATTCTACCCTCACCCTGCTCGTTCTCTCCTCTGTATGCTGTTACTCATATATAACTACTGTAGTTACACTCACCCTCTTCAACCCTTTTTTGCTTCTTCTACTTTTTTTCCCGCCATCCGAATTTGTCGTTGCCTACTTTAATGCATACAGAATTTCTTGGAGCATCAACAAAGGCTCATCCAAAATGAAGATGAATTTATAGAATGTACTATTTCTCAATGTGACACGACATTGTGAATCACATCATACGAATACAGCGCAAGTCCTTTCGTTTCTGAGGATGAGAAGTATTCATCAAGCGCTGCGGGTGGTTGACGTCTCAATTTTCTATGGCCTACGCATCGAACCAATACGCCTACACACTTTCATGTATCCACTAAGCACCAAGTGAAGACTACATACTCATGATTCTCCGCGTGATGTACAAAATGTCAGGACGACTAATCTTCAATAGATCGACTCACTTTTTCATTTCTCATTTTCGAAATCGAGATCAATCATTTTTTCCTACATAATCGCAATCATACTTTGATGACTATTTTCATTACATTTCGAAATGTGTATACATTCATATATGCATATTCAAGTAGACATATATGACATGAGACAGAACAAGAATGAATGGAAAGAAAAATGCATTCATAGTTCGTCTCAGTGGTGAAACGTGGCTATCGCTGTATGCCATGAACTAATTACTGGGACGATTGGTTCTCGCGGAGCTCCACCCATAATTCATTAGCAGCTGAAACGAAGAAATGGCATTCATTTTAAAACCAATCCATACTAACTACTAGTGTTGCCCGTCATTAGATCGACTCTCCATGAAATCACACTACAGTGAATTACTGAATTCAAAAACATTTAGGATCGCTTTGGAAATTAGACAAACTGATGGGGATTTTTCAGATGCAATCAATGCTAATAATAATCCAATGAATTATCATGATAAATGTTGATGTGAAATTATTGGAATTACCATTATAATATTGTGTATGAAAAATGTTTGGAATATTATGTATATATTGTGTATAGATGCGTTTATGTGTGTGATGAATTCGAAAAAAATATTCCCAAATAGTATAGAAGTAGATATGCGATTCGGACAGCTGTCAAAGTCAAGCGTGTGAAGATGGAGTACTCATACGTACGTGAGCCGTAGCGCAAAAGGGCATCGGGAAAGAGCTCGCGGAGAACGGAAGAGGAACTGGGGGTCTGTGAGTCGGCGAGCCGAGCAATGGATTTGGATGTATAACGTTGGAACGGGAATATAGCGAAGCAAGAGTGTGTGCGAGGGGCGCAATGGGTGAGAGCGCCCAAGCAGAGGGTGAGAGCACTGATAAATACCTCGCCATTTCTCTCTGTGCTCCCCAGCGAGAGCACAAACACAGGGCGACTACCCAGTTCAACCCAAGAGCCAGAGTATAGCTTCCTACACAAGCCTCTGTTCGCCTTCTCCTTTACCTCCCATTTTTTTTTTTTTTTTTTTTTTTTTTCTTTTTTTTTTTTTTTTTTTTTTTTTCTTTTTTTTTTTTTTTTTTTTTTTTTTTTTTTTTTTTTTTTTTTTTTTTTTTTTTTTTTTTTTT
>JAPYZH010000382.1:0-69659 GCA_030523085.1 Meteorus colon
AAAAAAAAAAAAAAAAAAAAAAAAAAAAAAAAAAAAAAAAAAAAAAACAACAAAAAAAATACTAAACAACAATAAGTGGAGAGGAGGGTGAACATTAAATTTATGAAATGATTGTACTTTTGAGAAGATCATAACTCCTTATAAATTCTTGAATAGTGGAAAAAATTATAAACTGCATAGCGAAAACAAGTTGAAGTATAATGAATTCGAAAAGGCAAATCAACGTGCATTTAAATCAGACAGTATCTTTTCCTCGGCTTTCAAATAAATTGCGCCAAAAGTTGGAGCGACATCATGAGCCTGCTCCGAGAAAAAAAGAAAAAAGAAAAAGATAATGAAGTGAAAGAAAAACAAAATGATGTATACATTTGTGTAGAAGCATTCATTGGTGGCCCTCATCCAGTGTGTCTCCCATCACACGGTAATATGCTTACGGCCCTGAAAATTGTGGCGACGAAGCCGCCAAGATGCGCGCGCAACCAGCAAAATATCCAAGCTGTTTCCTTGCAGGCCGACATGTTTCGCGCGGCCAACAGCTGTTCCGTACGCCGAGCAAACTCCCCATAGTCAATGTGGGTCATGGAAACTGCGCAAAACCGCTTTTTTGTCGCACGAACGCGTAAAAATCGCGAAAAACTTTGTAAAACGTGAGACACAAATAATGGCAGCCCGAAAAAATTGTGATGGTGAATAGACAATAATACAACGTGGCATTCGAACGAATTGAATTGCGTGTAGTTCCATATGAGAAATTTGTTGGTGCGGGCTCTCGTCACAGACAACGTTGCGTCGTTGCGTATCTGTCGACTGACGTGACTGGTGGATGGCTGAGAGAGCAGCGCTCTGATTGGTTCAACATTCATTCTGTACGAGCGTTGGTGACTTCGGCCACCGTTCCGCTACCTCTCCCCTTTTCCATAAACTCTCGGCTTCATCTCGTCCCTACTGCAATAGTCGAGCTCTACCGAAACGACAACGTCGACAACGAAGCGTTTCGTGTATGTGAAAGGTCTTCTGGAACCCACTCTGCTCTGCTCCGCTCCGCCACTACCACCACCACCACCACCACCACCACCACCACCACCAGCAACCACCTTTCATCTTCTTTCTCTATTTCTCCATTACCTTTTATCCTTACACACACGGACTGTGTTGCTGTGCTTATCGCATCCCGCGCGCATATCGCTGTGTCGTGAACATTCATTTTCCAAGACGGAGCGTGCGCGCGCGCTCTCGCGCTCGTGATCAACGTCGCGCGTTAGTGTCTATTGAACGAGGAGCGGGGGAAAGAATCGTTTAGTTAAGCTACCTAGAAAAAGACGGAATGTTAACCAAATCACCACTCCCACGCCTGGTTATACATCTACATTCATCAATTCTTCACATCACCCACGCATATTTATTGATGCGCCATAGGAAAAAATGGCCTTTTGCGCATCCACAATATCATATACCCAGTGATCGCTTCCCTTCCGTATTCAACCTATTCTAATCCTTGTTATTTTCTGTACTCTCTTCAATCTCTATACAACCATTTTGGAACTGCATAATTGTATTAATGTATGTAAGATAAGTGGGGTGTAGAATGTCCGATGTTTAACCATGTTGTATATATTGTACCAGTAAAGAGACAAGCACCAACCATCGCATTAGTGTTATGGCTCCTGGGGACAGTCAAAAGCGGTGGGAGGTGAAAGGGGAACAAACGAGGTTGGGTACAGTCGGTCGATCGAGCCGCGTACGAGGAATGATAGCAAGTGAATAGTTTCGGTGCACAAAATGTTATGCAGAAGTGAATAGAAGAATTACAAGTGGCTCAATCGGGCGGGACGCACCGACAGAGTTTAATCTGCTTATCAGTCGCGCTATTTAGTGCGGGTGAAAGCGGGGCCAATCTTGGGCGTCCGCCTATTCGATGTTCTACAAGTTCAATAATATCATCAAGGTGTTCAGTTTTCTCACTAGTTTCACACCTGTTATCGTATTTTTATACTTGATGACAAGTGGGACAAGAATTCGGACTATCGAATGAAGTTATGATAATGATTCAAAAATTAAATGCTAAATGGACAAGAAAAGAGTTCACAATAATTCTATCGGCTTGTCTATTTCCTCAACTAATATATGCAGGAAATGATCATCAAAATGTATATAAAATCGTAATAACGGTCACAATATTGGTTCTCCAATTCATATGTTAGAGATGATAATGAGGGATAATGAATTATCACAAAATCTTTTTAAAGTTTCGGTCAAATATTTTCAATACGTGTATGACGTAGTATATTACAAATGTGTAGATTTTTCACTCTCTATCATGAATGGAAAACATACTAATATTATATATTAGTAGTAATAGATTCTTTTCAATTATTCACTGTAATTTCTTTTATGGAGAAAGATTGAAGAACGAGCTAATAGTCATATGAAACTCTAGATTTGTAGCATTGGCACTACTAATCCTACCTCTTGATATGCTCAGAACCAACACCACCATAAAGTTGGCTGCTCCACCGTTCTAAAATAATAAAAAATAAATATACCAATATTGTGATCTGTTTTGTTTATATAAAGATGTCTCTTTCTTCCCGCTTTTGAGGGAGTTTTTCACGACTTCGTTGAAGTTTCAATGCTGACATGACACAAATAAAAGTCACTTCGTATATAGAGAGAGCCCATACCCAAAGTACTATGAATCATAGTTTGAAGCACATGGGCAACTTTACATAACAACCATGCCTTTCTAACCTCAACTCATGATCCACCTAACTTAACCACAAAACACCACAAAAAGTTCCATTGCTTTTATTCGAGGACACCTCATTTTTTTTACAGTAAGCGTTCATGGAATCTTGTTGTCGAGAGTATTGGAAGAGTCTTCCACCACGAAATTATTAATGAAGAAAAATCCAACTACTGGCTCGGCCAATTGAGCAGATTATTTCCCATTTCGTACAAATTTAATATATTGATTGAAAGCACTGGTTGAACATAAATTTTCTTGGAATGCTTTCATTTGAGAAAGAAGAAGAGAAGGACGGAATGATACCATCTCTTTTCAATTGGTAAACTTTCTAAACAACTGATAGTTTATTTCGAACATTTTTGTATCAACAACCCGTCCTCTGAATGGATGTGAAATATTCATTACCATATTTGCTACACAAGTTCAACACAAAATATACATTGAATATTTTTAGTTTGATTAAGAACGTGTTGATGAAGCACACTATGTAAACTTTCTACCAAACCACCCATATATTTGACAATAAAATTTATTTATCTCATACACACTATATTGTTACTTTTCGACTGATGACTTGAAGAATTTAATGTGTGGTTGCTGCTGCTAGACACGAGATTATGAAAAAAAAGAGAACAATCATTGAATGTATGTTTGATCGTATGAAAAACGACAAAGAGCGTCGTCGCCAAGGAAAGCCAAACGACGCAAGGAAGCCTCTCTCGACCGGACCGGTTTTTCGAGCATACCAACCCTCTTTTGACAGCCTTCTATTAACTATTTTTGGTTGCCTTGTAGTGGATGCACCAATTGCATCGCGATTCATTTGAACTTTGAGGCACACCACGCAGATGAAGAGAGAAAAACATTCTCACCTCCATACATCCACGTTCCCTCGTTTTTCACATCAACTTTACATTTTTTCACTTTTTTTTTTCATTATCACGCGCCACATAACTGCATTTAACTGATACTTATTCATGATGAAGAGATAGAAATGAAATTTGAACAATGAGTAGAAGAGAGGCAAGGACACTGAAAGAAAAAATGTTTGTCGGATTGGTGACAGAATTGGAAATGAAAAGAAGAAGAAGTGTTGCATTGTTTGTTTTTCTGTGTGTACGTGTGTGTGAGTACGCATGTGTGCGTATGTGTACTTTCATTTGAACAAACAATAACTTTTGCTTTTTTTTGTTATGGTAGTTTTGCACACTTACCTGATGATAACCTCTTGAACCTCACTTTAATTTCGATTTGAAGAATGGAAAATTCACGCAATTCAAATACACACAATTCAAATATGTTGGCGATAAAATTTTTATAATCTTCGATTAACAATAAATCTTGACACATCTTACAAATGAAAATTGTGACCCGTTCATGCAGGTGACCGATTGTGAACTGTCGGGTCGACCGCGAACGGGGGCGAGGCTAAATTCACGTTTGTTGTAGGGGAGTAAGTATCGTCATGTGGCAGTCTGAACGCGTTAACAATGGACGTCACATAACATTCATCTCCAACTGTTATGTGAAATTTACAATATGTCAATGTGACAATTTCCAATATCTTGCAACATTTTTTGTTCAAGTGCAACACTGTGAATTGCACAAAATCGCACATATTTTTGTAAATTCCTTCGAATATATGCCGTGGTGAAAGAAAAAAAGTTGACGCAACATGTGCGAGGCTTCCCTATTGGTGTCGAATGGACTCATCCATGTGTATGCTTCTCCCGCGCACAGTACCACACAACCAACACAATACTACGTTCCTGAGATTACATAGCTGGCCAATCATAAGCCATCGATTCCGGAAGTTATAACGGCAATGAGTCGCCACGATTGGTCAGAAAATTAGTGGAACGTGCAAGTGTGTACAAGCACCAGTAGCGATCAAGTTTCCTACCGACGTCCATACATTTCCTATACACATAAAAATAATCACGAAATTATTGTCATGTGGTTATAAACTCAACACACGTTTTATCAAGAATCAAATTATGAATGACAGTTGAAATATGGATGCATTACAAGAAATTGTAGAGTTTCTAAACTTCGATGCTAGACTGGATCTTCAAGTATTCGCTATTCACAATATTCTGAGTAAGTTCAAGGCGAATAGTCAAAAATATTATCGTTTCATATTTATACATACATGCATGTGCATGAGTATTGTTGTCCGACAATTATTAACTCATTTTTGTTCTATTTTAGTTCCACTCCAGAATTTTCGTTGTGTTCGCGTTTGCGTACTTCCCCTATAGTTTCAGTAACCTTTCCGCAAATCTCGCGATCAACTAGATTAAGATCCAATTTATAATCTCTACTGTAATTATCATCATTCTTCACCGTGGTATCGACAGTTATAGTGCCCAAAACTTTTTACTCATATACTCATATACTCAGATGTCATATCCAGGGCCAGTCAAAAAGACTTTTTCCTATGCTAGATATTTAATTGCTTAACCTTTTTTCTTTTTTATCAACAACACATTTCCAATTTCTTTACTTCAAACATCAATTTTACCCATAACGTAATGTGAATTTGAAGTTCGGGTTTCCGAATTGCAAAATAATTCATCCTACACATGATTCCCGCCTTTTTAACCACTAGAAATGCGACTCTTGCCAGTGATTCACAAAATTTTACCCATGGGTTATTCATATTTTTATTCACTCATCTGAATTGCTTTCATGCGCTGACAGTGCATATCCATACAAAAGGCGTTCGCCAATTTTGGAGTGAGACCTGTCGTCAAAATATCCAGTCGATGAGTTTCTTAATTGCAGTGTGTGTCTGAGTTTCATTCCAAATTGACCATCGACGATGTATGATTTCTGTTTAGGTCTCACTGGAACAAATGATGGCAGAGAACTTTTGCTAGGGTGTCCAGAAATATTACGACAACTTATTTTACTTTGTCAAGTGGATTCTTCAAAACAAGGAGTTGCTAAAAATGCAGCATTAGCTCTGATCAATATTTCGAGTGATGAAGCTGGTGCTAAGGCACTATTACTCATATCCGAAGCATCGAGAATTGATGGGAATGAAACAATAACTGATAATCTCATCCACGTTTGCTTCAGGTACTAATCTCAAATTAATCACCATCAAATACACGGCTATATTTCACCCGGGTTGGCCATAATTTCGTTTTACTGATCACGAGTGGACTTCGTGATTCTTTTGTTGAAAAATTGATTATTCCGGAACATTGTTCTACCGATATGACGGAGCGTGCCATTGAGTTGAGAGTTCATGAGAATATTATGTTTCAGCTCTATCCTCAACGAAGAAAGTCTCCTTGCAGATCCATGTTGCATGATTCTGTCCAATATCACAAGGCCGGCTGCTTTGGTGGACCGAATTGTTACACTCATAGACAAAGCTAACTATAATTGGGATCAAATTGTACATGCTTTCGCCTATGCTAATAAATACAACAAAAAAGGAGCAAAGCTCCATTATCTCGGACCTGTACTGAGTAATCTCAGTCAATCATCAGTCGTCAGAAGGTTAGCCAAGAATTCATATGTAGATGATAGAAATAACTTTGTTTACCATATTCAACATAACAAATGGGGCTTCTCTTTCCTTCCTAGACGTTTGTGCGACAAGTCGCGTCCTGTGATTCCTAAACTCCTTCCTTTCACAGAATATATGGAGAGTATAGTGAGGCGCGGGGGGGTAGTGGGCACACTGAAAAATTGCTGTTTCGATGTGGAAAATCAAGGATGGCTTTTGTCCGAAGATGTGGACATACTACCACACTTGTTGCTCCCGTTAGCTGGCCCAGAGGAATTTGATGACGAGGATAATGACAAACTTCCAATCGATTTACAATATTTACCCGAGACGAAACAAAGAGAACCGGATCCAGATATTAGGTAAAAAATTTTCATGTTAATCATTTCACAATGTGGATTACTATTACTATGGCTCAATAGACTATTTATGACTTTCCGAGGATAATGCTTTTGGAGGCAGTGTGTCAGTTATGTGCAACTGAAGAGACGCGTCAGGTATTAAGGGACAAAAATACATATGTGATATTACGGGAATATCACAAATGGGAGAAGGATAGAGCTGCTTTGTTAGCATGCGAAAATGTAATTGACATTCTGATCAGGTAGATTGTTCAATAATAATTCGCTGCCTGACTATATCTAAGACGGATTGTTCAATATATTATTATTTTCAGGACGGAAAAAGAAATAGGCCTAGATAATTTGAAGCTCGTCGATGTTCCGATCCATTATAGTGAAAAATTTCAAAAAATCGACGAAGAATTTCTTAAGAGTGAGTGAGGACGATGAAAATTTAATATCACCTCATACCAACTTTCTACGTATTGTGGAATAATCATTGCAATTACAATTTTAAGCCATTAACATAAGTAAAGATGATGAATAAACATTATTAGCTACAAAAGTATGATAAAATAACGATTACAATTGCACTACACCCGTTTATAACGAGTTGGGACGCACCGCAAAATTTCAGGTGGCTTAAATGTTCCAGTTACACTCATAAAGAAGTTCTACAACGATATCCAGATCATGCATTTCATTGAAGAATCTCGAAAGCTTCACGGTAGATAGCCAAGTCCGGCTTCTAAGCTCACTGAACTCTTCATGCTTGATGTGCTGCTGGCTCTCCTACAGCTTCGCGTTGATCCTGGTCCGAAGACCGCTGCAATTTCAGCACTTTTTTTGATCGACAAAGCTTCATGGTGTGCCCCTCCTGTTCTATTTGCATTTGCAGAGAATAATTTCTTACTTCTTTCTGCACCGCCAACGTATACTAAACGACCATGGAGGTCACGAGCACTTACTACCAAGACTTTCTCATTATTTGAATGCGATGGCAGTTGATGTTCATTTTTTTTCTCTGGATTGAAAAGATCATAATCCAATGCGAGATTGTCCGAACTGCTTCTTAATGGTGATGGATGTATCTATAAAATTTCTTGTCATCATTGATACGATGGAATCAAAATATGGTGTGTAAACATTAAAGTATATTGATACCTTGTAGAACTCGAGACTGCGAGAAGATGCATGGCTACGTCCAGTCTTGACTGTCTTTGGTCTCTCTGGGCTACCAGCTCTACTGAGCGTTGCATCGGAAGGAACGATACCATGTTGACGTAACTGTTCAAGGATAGTGGGTTGGTTATCTAAACGTCGAGCACAATAGCATTTGTTGCTATCAGAGCAGCTATCTGTATCGCAGTAACAAACCGCCGTGTTTTTTTGATCTCCTACGTGGCGTGGAGATCGTCTTGACAGCGAGCAATAGCATTTGTCAGCGGAAATACATGTACAAGACTCAGAGTTGTAGCTGCATTCACTACAACTTACGTAGCCGCTACTGCTCCTGTTTGCTCCAGCACTGCGAGTCAACCGTTTACCTGAATCAATGGATACCAATATGAAAATAATTTGACGCAGTCTCTTTAGATGAACTTACATGTATCACTGTCCTCTGAATTGAGAATTCCTTTCGGTTTTGTCCATGATGTTCTTCTACGGTTCAATCTACTCGACGAAACACGATTCCTACTATTACGAACGTCACAAGACGAACTGCTATCGAAACTTTCGTTGAATTTTCTGGCTGGGAAAATGACTGAGGTAAATTCCGTTGGTCCAGATTTCAGTTTTGAGACTGATCGTCTTATAGCGCGTCCGAGAAGACAAGATTTTCGCGTTGACCGCCGTCGCTGAGGGCGTCTTCTACGTCTCATGATGTTTGCTGAACGTTGGTAAAGTTCATCCTGTGTCAGAGTTGATGCCAATTTGAGTAAAAATTCTTTGTATAAGGGCTTCAGTTCATTGAATGACATTCCTTCGGGATCTATTAATGGCAAAAACATAAAACACGAACCATTAATTTTCAGCAACTGTGGAGTGCAATATTCGACTCACCAATAATTGCATCGAGTATGTCATCAACGCTTGTTAATCCTTCCTGATTTCTAAATTCATCAAATAACTCAGTGAATCCAAGTGGTGTGCCACCATAAATGTTGTTTGGCTGTCTCGTGCAGTTTTGTTTCAGAAAACTTCCTCTCCTCGGCAATTCAACTCTTGTCATTAAATCACCACGGTCAACATCCAAATCACTTTGGGATCGTTGTAATTTAACATCGTGAATTGCTCGTACAACACTTTCTGTTCTACTCAATGGTGGTTCACTACCAGCTCTATTTCTCTTTTTCACACTTCGATAGTGAGTATCTGAGAGGGCCCCAGCTTTTAGTGGCCTGTGAACTTGTTCTTTGGAGAATTCATCAATTCTTGATACTCTTCGAATGCGATCTGGCCTGTGAGAATTTTCCGGATGGTTTTGTCTGTTATCTCCTTTTCCGTTCGCATTTTTTACACATTCATGCTCTTCAATATAATGTTTTGATACTGAAATGTTGTCAATTGGATTGTGCATGAAGCTGTTACTTTTCGCCTGATTAGTTGAAATGTTTTCATCATCAAGGCTATATATTTTATCAGCATCTTTGAAATGATCCTCATACAATTTATTTCTACAGTTCATCTGGTTGTTCATTCCCCTGTTATAAATTGTATTTTCACAGCTTCTATAACTGTCCCTCTCACCAACACTATGTGACGAAACTTCTTTCTTTTTTGTCAAAGAGACAGGATTGGACTCACCAACAGATACATTGGTAGTTCTCATATCATTCAAATTATACGAGTCATAATTTTTGTCGAATAATTGTGCCTCCGCCGCATTAACAACTTCACCTACGATAATGCCATTCTTCTCGACAAATAAATAATCCCTTTCCGTCTCAAATAATTTCTCCCTTCTCAACTCAAAACTATTGGTTTTACGTGTATAATCATTCTTGTCATTGCAGCTTGTATCAATGGCCTTTGCCTCACGCTTCGAGTACATTTCACGAGTATTATTTGAATCCTCATCTTTATTGCTTGGGCAATTTTTCCCTTTGGATTGTCTATCGCATTGTTGGCTAGAAGGAATAGATATTTCGTCAGTCGTCTCTTTTGAAGCTGTTCTCGCCTCAGCCAAGTAAGTTCGCCGTTTTCTTGCCTCAGCAACATCTTCAGGTCGAATCTCCGAAATTTTTTTTCGCCTTGGAATTTTATTACCTATCGATCTAGTCGATTCACATTCGGTTGTGGAACTCGACGTAGAGTTTTTCTTCACTCGTGGTGGCCTTATTGGATGTGGAGCCAACACTGATTGTGGGAGATTATTGTAAGTATTCTTATTCAAAATTGATGTGTAGTCGACAAAGCTACTTGATGCCACTGAAGCAAGACTAACGCATCCCAAGCCGTTAGTTTGTCTTGGACGTCGGCGATTGGAATCCAAATCAGCCAATAGAGCTCTGTAAAGTGTTGCTGCGGCTGCGACTGCGTCTTGCTCACTTTTACATGCAAATGCATGACATTCAAGAACTCTTGCGGCACCTGGTCGTCGCATGACAACTGCAAAAATGGGCGGATAACATGTAGCATTTGCCGCAAGTCCTCTCATCGTTCTGTATAAATCCGCATGTTTCTCATCATCGGGTGTTGGGTCATCACCAACCAATGGTATGAAAGCATGATGATATTGATTAGCTGAAGATTCGCTTGAAATCGCTCGTGATCGTAATCTTAGAGCGCTCCATACCGCAATTCGACGAAAGGGATTGGTCTTTTCAATCAATTCAGATGTTCGAAATGTTAAACCACGCCGTGAAACTTCTAATACAGCTGAGATAGGATTGGTGATACGTTCGAGAAGTTGTCGCAGGGGTTCCTGGAGACCTCGCACACTCGCTATGCGACCACCAACGGGCGCAGCACCCAAATATTTCACCTTAAACAAAAGAAAAATACATATTCAACTAGTATAATTGGATAAATACTTTCACATATAATAAAAATATAGTTATGATGTGTAGCGATGTTGAGTAAAGCAGTATTTGGTCCAGAAAATAGACGCCATCATCAACGGTCCGATATGGCCTGCGGACCGTAAAGAATGAACAAGTGGTACATAGATGGGAATAATCAAAACAGGGATTGCTCAGACGCAAACTTCGAATTGAGGTGATATACATTCATTATCATTGATAGGTATAATCAGAATTATCATATGATTATTTACTTCTGCAGAGATTAAGCTACGGTTCGTGCATCGTGAGCGGCGAATGAAAGTGATGCGACGAGAATGGAAGAAAAAAATTCGTATGGAGATGGATACTGTATGCGTGTGGATAAGCTGATCCAAAGAAAGTATACTTTCTTCATATGTGTTGGGAATAAGTGAGGTGCTTTCGAAAAATTGCAAATAAAGAAAAGAATGAAACTACGAGTGAGGCAAATTTTAAGGCCGATTGCGATGTGATAAAAGTGTTGATAATGCTTGCGTGATACACGACTCCCAAGATAAAATTCTCATGTGTGTGGACACAAAACGACTTCAACTTGAATGCCGATATGAAGAATGGAAATCTGAATGCTATTACCATAAGATAAGAATGCACAACAAAGTGTGCAATGGGTGTGAAACAACAATGAAAGCTTTGCCTGTGATTCTGTAGAGAATAAGAATGGGGAAGGTGAATGACGAAAAATAGAAGTAGTTACGCGTTTCCGCAAGTATCAGAGGAGTACCCGGAAACCATTTGTGAATGATAGGCAGAGTTTTCAATCTTCGTGCGTGGCGATGATCAAGTATCAAGATAAGAAATCTACACAGTAATTAGACATTTCTTTTCAACATTTCAATTGTCAATCGCCAGTAATTTCATCATTTGAAGTCACACCACACCTGCAAATGTAATCAGTTTTGATGTTTCATAGGTGAAAGTATATTCTTCGATAATTACAAGTGATGAATGACTCACTGATAACATTGCTGCAGCACATTCGCCTTTTTTCCCTGTCTCAGCTTCAACTGATGCAAACATTGCCTCAATTCTAGCCTGAACTGCTCCATTAGCTCGTTGTTGCTCTTCTGCCGTTATGTCTTCGAGATTCATAGAGTATCCATAAACACTGCTGTAATAATCTGCGTAAGTTGAACTGCATATGGATTTCGAATCTTCAAACAGTGCATCGATCATCGCTTTGCTCCTCATTGAGCACACAGATTCGGCGTCATTTAAGCGAAAACCTTCCTCGTAGCACGACATCTTCATCATGGATAGCTCTCGTATGGTTATTATTTATACTTTTCCACTTCTTTCTGCGATCAGATCGCATGCGTCCAGGTTCAATTACTTAATCCTATGCCGTCTGCATATGTGATAGCATTACCCTACTGAATTTTAGTGTAATTACTGAGAGAAGCCACTTTCGGCAGGCCTGCATATATTGTGGTCCCATCTCTGGCTCTATAGTTGTAGATGAAGACAAAGAATGTAAGGTCTTTCATACCCATCCGAAAAAAATTATAGTAACAGTTTGTATGAGAAATTTCCAGAATTTTTCAATACTTTTGTCAACTAAACGAAAACGTCCGAAAACTTCTTCGGGCATATTTGAATTCATGAAATTTGTGAATAGAGTAAAAGTAAAAGACGATTCTCATTAGTGTAGTGGGATATGATTGCTATGGAATCGCAAAAGATGAAAAGAGACGTGAACCATGAAAATTGGCGCAAATTTCTCTATTTCTCTTGTTGGCAAACGCACAGACGTCGATTAATTTTTTTTTTGTACATCGCGGTAATGGAATAAAAAAGTTAAGCTTTCTCGATTTTACAGGAGCATTGCTATTTTCCGCCCAATAACGTATGTAAAATACTGGAGTTCAAATACACAAACTGTCATGTTAGCCGGAATTTACTTCAGATAATTATAAAGTATTGTAATATTTTTGATTGAGAATCTACATAATCACGTTGCGAAAACTTATTTCACTAATGGTTGGCAAAGAAAATATTACATGTGATCTTTCTTGCGAAGAACTATTGAGGTCGTAAATTTTTGTCTCACAAAAACGGAATGAACAAAAACTCGTTTTTAAGGCCGTTTTCCAAAGCTGATGCGAGCTTAATCGGCTCTGCATACTCCTTTACCCTGCCCGCACCACAATTTCAATTACATATGCAGATTAAACAGTTCACAAAGAAAGTTGATGTCCCACTTTCAGATAACTATACTATAATTAGCAAACGTTCTAAAGGTCATTCATCATTGCGCGAGTTATTTCTCGATTTTTTAGAAAATAGCAAATAAACAAACGTTACTGGACAGTCCATTTGACATTAACAGCGCTCACTAACCAAACGTTTCAACAATAAGTCTACTCATTCTCTCCAGTCACAACTCGAGATCATTCCCTATCCAATACTCGCAGGAACATTAACAACTTTGTTGGAAGAGCGCACCAGACCTCTTATTTACCAGACACTTTGTGTGGTGTGGCACACAGAACAATTATCGCAAGATTCACTGAAACCGGAGCAGGCTACGTGTATGCCTCGCTCGCAATCGGAACTGGAGCGATAAAAGCAACAGAACAGGGTATGAATGCACACTTGAAAATGAATCGTTCAGTATTAATGAATAAATTTCCCCATTGCAAAATCACGAAAAGAAATTGATGAAAACTTGAGTTATTCTTGCAGTGACATCAACATGAAGAAACCCAAGCGTTGAATCGCATTTTTGAAGCTATATTATCACTATAGGGACGAATACTGGAACACTTGCCCGCGAATACGTTTGAATTGCGAACACGTCACTGCGCAGACTGGATCAGCGTGTATCCAACAAAACAGTATAGGTGGAAAGAAGAGCTGCGTGGTTTGTTGTGTGGAAGGAATTGGATGGAGATCTTGCTGACCGCAAACGTCGACGATGAGTCGGCGTGTGAGTTTAAGTCGAAGAGCTGCAGGTGGCTTCTGTTAGTGTTCAGGTAAGTTGGACTTCCATAACGGTACATACTTGTACGGATCGTATTCGAGACATTCCGCCATCAGAGCAGTGGCGGACTCATTGCCTACCTAAGAGTCCTGTTATCCCAACAACCATGCGTGGTGTATACTCGCAACTTGTTCATCTCATCTTCCCCCCTTTCATGTGTGCCCCCCTACTACCTATCTTATTCAGGCGCCGAGAGAAGTATCATCGCGATTTTCATTTTCGATGCTCTTATTATCATCATTCCACGCATTTCATGAATAAGAGATATTCCAAACAATACGGAAGCAACGGTTGACTAAATAAAATATTTTTTCGTCACACATGAATTGACATCAAGGGAGGGAGGAACGGACCGCAGTCCATTAAGCAGTTTTATAGCATCTCGATGTTCAACATTTCATCGCTAGTCTGTTTGTATATTGTAGAAGCCCACAACAAAGGACATGATAAGGTTGATGTGATGTTAGGTCACTGACGTATCTACACATGCGTCATAAACAGAGCACTCAGAAGAAAATAATACATGATGAGGTGGATTTGTCAACAATGAGAGTTAATCGATGTGCACGAATATTGACTTAATGATAAGTTTATTTTCATTGATATCCGTAAATTTATTGGTATTGCGTCCAACTCAATTTCTCCAATTATTACCGTGCACGTAAATGTAAGATATGAAAAATTCAATTCTCATATCGGAGAACAGTGGATATGAGAGGAGTAAAATGCAAAGTAGAATGACACACTGACATGTCAGAATATGATTATAACCGGTATGTGGCAGAGACCAAAATTTCCAAACGGGTTTCCTGATTAGCAAATGTACTACATCATAATTGAAGCATTGGAGTATTAGCTAAATAACTGGCATGAAGAAATATTACTTTGAGTATTTGCATAATCATGCTCTTGTGCATGGGAACTTCAACTGTTGTGTTGGTACCTGAGTTGTGGACGATTGTTTAATGTTTGGAGAGAGAACGAACAAAAAAAATATTTTTCTTCACATAGCACGTGTGAGACACAGTACAAGGCACTTCCACTTTTAGAGCACGTGTAGTGATGTGGCATCTACAATGCGTTACCTCTTATTGAAAACTGTTCTTTATCACCCCGGAAAAGAACGGTTTCGCACTTTTATAACTGGGCGCGCAAAGATTTTTTTTTTTCCATCTTGCAAGTTCATTTATTGAATGAGTTGTAAAAATTTATTTATTAGGATTCAACCAATGAGTAAAATGATAATACAGTTGAAAATTAACCGTTGGTAATATTGTGAAAAACTTACGGGAATTAAGAATAACGGTATAGTAACATGGCAACGATTGGTACTAACTGCGAAAAAAGACGTAAATTTGATATTTAATGTATACAAATACGCGTATTTAAATGCCCGTGGAACATAACGTAAAATCAATGCCTCGTAAATTATGACAGCCCGTTACTATCACAATTGCGACACTCTCACGGTGAATTATTTGTTCCGCCTGTCTCAATGTCCTCGGTCTTTATTTCAAAGCTATATTGATATTAGCCACGATCATACTGTGATCAGTCACTATAGCAGATACTAAAAATTTTATCACCCGGTCAGTGTACCGTCAATTAATTAAATGTCCCATGTTAAACAGTGTTACCATACATATACACAATAAAGAAATAACAGAGTCCATAACAATTATTTTGCCATTTGAACACGCAGTCTGCCACACAGAATGTCATACATATTATTTTTTTCCTTCATTTTCTTCGCTATTCTTGAAGGTCCCAGGAATCATCAATTGTACAGTTCAAGTATATACTTGGAGTGCAATTACACAGTCTGCTTCGCTCGAAAAGGAACTCGCGATGAAATCAGATTGTCATTTGAGATTGTGGACGTGTAGTTGCTAAAATATAGTCAAAGCGATACTTGTGAAAGTCAACAGTGCGTCGCACTCACAATGAAATATACAACTCAAAAAGATTATTTTATTCTATCTATAAGTTGTATAGAATACACCTTCAATTATTCTTGATTAATGGGGCGACTCATTTCATTTTCACCAGTCCTTCACCATAAAACAGTTTATTCTATCTATGGCAATCTTTGGACATTAAACTCAAGAAAATATTACAATATAATGAGTTCGCTAGTGAAGATAATATAGTAACCTTATAACTCAATGATAAATAATATAAAGGAAGACACGGTTGGAAAAAAAATAAAAGAAAAAGGTATCATCAAAGCGTTAGAGAACCGTTAGCAAAGTTTTGCATGTGGATGTATGCAATCGTGATATAATTGATTGCAAAGAGTAAGGAAATAAAATGGAGATGTAAGTCAAATATTTTCATTATCAAAAGTTTTTTAATCGATTGACTCATATCCGTTTGCCATTAACAATATAGAACCATCTATAACGACGGTTTATAACTGTATACTCCAAGCTTTCCTTATCTTTTAAACAATTTTCTGTATATGTATGAGGAGGATTATTACTAGTCAATCATCTAGGCATATACATGAATTTTTTATTTATTATTCTCGCAATATTAGGAATTAAATGAGTATGATATTTTTCATACACGTACAAATATTGTTAATTATAATATAAATATAATCAATGGCGCTATAAAGTTTTGTTTCACATGTTACAATTGAGGATTTGATAATATATTAAGTATCATCGTGCTCGTGAGGTTTTACGCCCGATCTTTTACATCATGTATTTATATTCGGACGGACGATCGGATCAGTTAGTACGAGCTATTGGTTCTCCCATTCACACGGACGTGACGGTTCAACGCGCATATTTACGCGAGTTTATCTCGCATAACTTCGATGGCACATTCCAGTATTGGTGCGCGTTTCTAGAAACTAGTTTTTCTGCTTACATGAATGCATTGGTGGCTTCATTTATTTACTTCTGTTTCTGTTTCGAAAAATTTTCTCTCCAACAATAGTTGCGATGACTGGGAGATAGATAGTTCCGTTGCTGAGAAAAAAAAATTGTATTCGTTGCTGCAGTAGACTGCACCAATTACGTCTTTTACATTCGTAAATCTATTATATATTATTAAATATTATATTTAAATATGCTCGTCAAAGCTTACTATCCGTATTCATGTACATATGTGCCTTGAGCCATTGGATTAGACCTCATTAATTATGTTCAAACACCGAGAATGGGACAAACTAATATATATAAATATACTTGCGTAACATTCTCTTCATAATACAGAAGACATATTTCCATCAAATGTTGAAATGCAATGTGTCATACAACTGCGAGCGAACTCATTTTTTTTTCTTTTCCTCAGTGTAAGTACTCAATTTGTTTGTCCAGGGATACTATTCACATATGTAAATACTGAAGAACAGAATGTGGAGCCGTTTCGGAGTAAGACGGAAGAAAGTCATTCATTTATAATAACTCGATGTTGTTTGAATTGTAATCGCGTGCCAATGTCAGGTAATGGCTATTCGCTCGAAATCCCTATTTGTAAAGTATGAAAATTTATAAAAATGTTTGCATAACAGAAAATAATAAAAAATGGCGTAGTTATGGAATTCTTCGTACTGAGTCGTTCATTTGGTCAATGCATATAATTGATGAGAAAAATTATATAATGTCCATGTGATACTGGTGAATTACTTATGGAACTTTATAATCACAAACTATTTGCGTGCTCGGTGATGAGCGTGTGACACAAATTTTAGTAACGTAAAATACAACGAGATACGGAAGTCCGGATGTTGACCGTTAGATTATTTTATGCGGGCAATGTAAAGTGCGAGCGCATATGTATATACCTCAATGACTGTTGTGAAGCATCGGCGTGAGAGATGAAGTAAAAAGCAATAATCATTTTCCAACCGATAAAAATCTACATGCTGACCTTCATTGTAAGAATAAAATGATGAGCAATAAAAGTGTAACCGATTGTCATCATCACTCTAACCGGTGAGCATGATGTAATGTCACATATCCTCGCTAGATTTTCATTTCTATTTCAGAGTGCAGAAAAATAATGTCGATTTCTTTCCCTACTTATTATTTATAGAAATCCATTTCCATTTTTATCGAATGTCATTTTTTTTCCTTTCTTTTTTCCCCGTCGCATATTACAACAGTGAGCCGAATTGTTTATTGGGAAATTTTTTATGTCAACATATGTGACGATAACGCAGACGCAGCTGAAATAATTGTGCGCCTGTAAAATGAAGCACATTGCGACATGATTTTTTATACGACGACTTAGGACCAAATGCTAATTTCGACCAATCCTGACACTTCCTTTCTCTAACACGCGCATGAACACAGGCTTGAGCACCAAAGTATTTAGGCCACCTGACCCAATACAACCAATCGAAGTTTCACGCAATTCATTCAATGTATCTGGAATACATTAACGTTTTTCTTTCTCTCGTTATTTTTACTTAGAAGATAATGCTTCCGGCTTGACTCTCCGTGCGACTTTTGTACGTATTTCAAGGCTGACATTCGCGAGACTAAAACCATGACGGCGTAATTCCATAACAATTATATTCCCGTGTTTTGTCTAATTAGCCTGAAATAACACTTGAAGATTATTATTAACTCATTCTTCTCACTTTATTTTTTCTCCATTTTAAAATGTCTTGGCCGTTCGAGACCTCAACAACTGTGTGAGGCAACGTATACCTAATGAGAATTAATAAATAAATAATATTTCATTAATCTTCCATGGTCGTAATTCATCAACGCTCGATGAATGATCAACGTGTTGAAATCCTTCGTATTCAATTCGTTCACTTCAACATGGAATCAACCTCGAACATCAATTCGCAACTGACGTCAATCCAATTAGCCAACATTTTCACAGCAAGTCACAAATAGGAACAGCACAAATAAAATATCAAGACGAACTTTATCGTGGTCGCGGTCTGGGTAATGGCTGTGGTGGATGATTGGCCCTGCCATAATGCTGCGCAGCTCTATCATGTCCATCATCGAGATTCAATCCAGCAACCATTTGCGCAAT
The DNA here is from genome assembly GCA_030523085.1 of Meteorus colon. Lineage (NCBI taxonomy): Eukaryota > Metazoa > Arthropoda > Insecta > Hymenoptera > Braconidae > Meteorus > Meteorus colon. The sequence continues at coordinate 18,665 of JAPYZH010000382.1, forward strand.
TTCACGATCTTTTTTTTCCTCTTTCGGCAAAGTCGTACCATTCTGTGGGCTAAAACCTAATGATGCTAAACTTCCATGACTCCGGCTCCGATGTTCGGCACGGATGCTATAGGAGAATGCGCGTTCATTTAAATGCCCTTTGCGCCTATAAATTCCAGTACCGAAACGAGAATCACCCTCCTGACTATCTGCATTAACAGCTTCGGTAGTCGCAGATAAATCTGCATGTGAAGCAGCCAGTCGTCTATTGGCACCGAGCGTTGATGTTTCAATGTCTTGATGTCGACGACCACGATTACCTGCGGTACCATAGTTCGTTTGATAGAGTGCATTTGGAGGTGGTGGTACAACCGACAGAGGCGCATATACTGGAACTATTGGTGCAGCGGCAGGGATCGGTCTCATGCCACGCGGATGGTGATGGTGGGATTTACGGGGAAGGGTTGCAGCGGGTACTAATAATACTGGCGCCGGTCGTGCCAATGTGCCGGCAACAGATCGGCTGCTTGCTGGCATCTGATGTGTATGATAATGTTGTTGTCTAATCGGATGTCCGAGAGTATGATGTCCATGACCATTAGTATAAATTGCTTGTGGATGCATTTGATGTGGATGATGTGGAATTTGTATGACATCATCATGGTTAGTACGAGACTTGATTTTCTTCAATTTTTTGTTTGCTTTTCTGCGCACAGATGACGTAGACTCGTCAACTAAGAGCGGTTGAGAAGGTGGTGGTGGAGGTGGTGGCGGAGGTGGAGGGGCCACCAATTGCCTCGGTCTTGACCCACGTGTACTTCTTAACGTTCCTTGTTCTTGATAAATCGCGTCCACTTCATCTCGACCTTTTGCCCAAACTTTATGGTTTTCATCGCCATTATATAGACTTATATTGTCGTGGGATGCTGCATCCAATCGTGTTCCTGGTGGACTGTTATTGTCCAATGTTGTACTTGATCCACCAAGAGTATGATAAAGACTACCCGTACTATTTCCATTGGTTGGATGCGGACCTGGTGAGGTGCCATTACTTGTTATTGTCGCTATTGATGGATCGAGACCTTTGGCATAGCTGCTGTCTGCATATGCGTGGAAGCAACACCTCACCAAGGCGTTGGCCGCCATGTCACGTTTACAGATAAAGGCGTGGCACTCAAGAACTTTAATTCCCGTTGTACGACGTAATACAGCGGCAAATAATGGTGGATGATTGGCACTTGGATTTCTGGCAAAGGGCGAGTCCAGTGGCAAAAATCTTGTTGTTGAAGAATCGCCACTACCTCCCTTTACATGACGCACCGCTGCACAATAATGTAGTGACTCAATTGGAAAGAACCTTGTGACCTTTTTCCGATGTTCATCAACATTCTCTAAGAGCAAACCGTTGCTCCATACACTCAACCAAGAATCGATACCACGTGCTCCAAGTGCGCCTTGCTCAGGATACAGTTCTCGTAAGGGCTCTTGAACACCAAGAAGACCTTCTTTGCTCGCATGGGGCACAGAACTGCCCAGGTATAGCACTCTACACCGACAGTACGGCGTTGCCGAATCTGGATTCGAACCCCTCATTGTCTCTCCTGAATCACAGGGAAATAACAGAAAAAATGATGATTTGGATGGAGATGAAATACGCTCAACGGATATCTACAATAAATTAGTAATTATTCGTTCAACGAGATTACATGGAAAAGGGGAAATTGGTCCACATCAATAAGCACATTAACTATGTTATTTCGCACCTGGATTTCAAATCCTTGATTTGACACAAATAAACAGTCGGATATGCAGCCACACACATGCACACAGATTTAATATTCCGAGTGATGAATAAAATATACCGTAATAACAAATAACTGAGAGTTTAATGATTTATGTCAGAGGACGTGTGCGTGTGTGTATATCAGTGCTCGTATCGCAATATCACCCATTTATTGCAGAATCACTTAGCGCGTTAGATAAATTCTTCTGTTCTAATCACGAAAATATGCAGCAGCTGTAACTATGAGGCATCCAGAGATTCACGTTAGGCCATTATGGCTGCCATCCTTGCCATCAAGCTCTCCACCTATAGCGGTGATGAGAATGGAGAGTTTTCACGTATTTGCGCTCGTTCTCGCGCTCGTTCTCGCTCTCACCTCTATCTTTTTTCTCAACTATAGAACTATTGGTATATAGTTGTTGGGACAACGACAACCAAGTTACCGTCCCACTCGTGCTGATACCTCCACCACTTCCTTCAGTTCACTGTGAGACTTGCCTCATTCGTCCTTCTCTCCTCATTCCTCTTCTGCGCCCCTTTTTCTCAAGACCTCTCTCGCGCGCTTGGTATGCGGCTATATCCAGTGGCGTCGGAGTTCGTTGTACATATGTGCCCCTTTGGAATTCGCCTTCCTTCTTTCTCTTCTCCTTCGCTCCAATGCCAATATTGCGACTCTTCTGCTCTTATCCCACTCTTTCTTTTTCTCTCCCTTCCACTATCTTGCTTCAGGTAATGAAAGCACATACACACCTCTCACTTAGCTCATTGGTCTCTCATAGGAATCCAAGAGGTGCGGCGCTACGGTTCTCCAATTTTCCCACTTTTCATTTAATCTCATTTACTAAAAAAACACAACGTGCTCTTCTGTTGATATATATTTTCAATTCCGGAGTATTATCAATACATGTGCTCAAGTTGTCCATAAAAAAATTAATAAATATTGTAAGATGAGAGAATATGGTCTGGTACGACGGTGAGAGGTACAGAAAGATGGGCGCAGAATTATCGTGTGCACAGTTATCCACTGGTGATCCTTAATATTGTTCCCCACGGAATTTTCCGGTAAACTATACCTCTGGATCTAAATGATTTCCAATCAAGGATATTCAACACTGGTTTTGCTTTGATGAATAATAAGTTTAAAAAAGACAATTTTCTTCCCGTTTTTATATCATGGAATAAACAAAAGAATAAAAGAATTGGAAATTTGCACTCCAGTGGGTGAAAAAGAAAAGCACAGTTTCGAATTATATTAGTATAGAATGTTGGTGCGACGTTGGCAGTCGGTACCAGACTGAGGTAACATGGAGAACCTGACGAGCGCGCCGAGAAGGAAAACAGCTCAGCGTCTCCCCTTCTCACTCTGTTGCTTTCACGATCTCTGTCCCGTGCATATAAACTATACCTCCCTACGTTATACCTTCTCTCTTTCACCTATACAAGTCGCTTTTGTGTTTAGTTCAGGCAATATATGTGTGGCTTGTCGACATTCTTAAAGAAGTTTCTCTCTCTTTCTGGTTTTTTCATTGTCTGTTTCTTCTTCCTTAACCCCGTCGAGACTGTCTAGATACAGGACTATATAGGTATGAACCTTTACCTAGGATCTTCTTATGTCCCTCATGATGGAACGCAGATTGAAAGAAAATCCACAATGATGCGGTGACGCCCTACACAAGTATTTTAAACGTGAGACGGACGATTGGATCCGGGTCGGAATCAGGTGAAGTGAGTGAAGATGAGGAAAGAAGGCCAGTTCTTTCGAGAATAAACATTTTTGGCAGTTAGAAAACTCTTCCTATATTAATTGATAATAAATATAAATGAACTAGCAATTATTAAATACTCGCAAGATGTTATTGATTGCTGAACTGGTCTCCTCAATGTGGAATGTTACTTTCTGTGAATTAATGCCTTTGCCAAACGTGCAACTGATGGAAACCTTTATGGTAAACCGTCAGTAAATCCTTCCACTATAGATTCGTGTCTTGACTAATAGCAACGCAATTCATATTACCCTGCGCATAATGAAACTGAAGTCGGATATCCCGTGTAAATAAATGTGGATGCATACACGCAACGGCACTTGGGAACCTTCATATGAGTCACAGGTCAAAGTGAAGGAGAAGATAAACCATAAAAGATCTTAGGAAAGGTTCTGTGTCATGAAATAAACATGGCCGAAGCATATATACATACCGTAGAGAAGAAATTGATTGTGAACGTGAATTATTTTGTCGTGTATCGTTCAATGTATGTATACATTGAGCGCCAGTTCACGTCCGTGCTGGACCTCGCAATGACAATATATTGCAATGCACAAATATTGAATCAGATTTCGAGTCATTATTTGAATGTGACGTCCGTATCATGATTATGAAAAACGCATATGTCTTATAAACGATTTACTTCCACTCGTAAAAATTTTGAATACGCGAATGATTCTTGTGGTGATTGTTTCTACATGCGAGAGGGAAGGACATCAACTTTCGAGAAAAGCGCTGTGATATTTCGATGAGCCTAGTCGAAAAATACCGGTTTTGGTTTTGCAAATGACGTTATTTTGTTTGGACCAAATAATCGCGAATTCCAAAGTATATTTTATATTCATTCACGAATGCTGGAAGCGGAACATTATGAATACGTATTCGTGTAATTTGTCTATGATGAAGAATAGAGATGCGAAATCATGGTGATACTCAATTGAATTGTTAAAAGAATGTTATTGTCACATACACCCAGAAGAACGAATAGATTTTTCATGTCAGTAGAACGGACGAATGAAAAAGTATGAGGGAACGAGGAATCTGCGGTGGTCCCTCTTGGTAGAGGGAAAAGAGGAAAGAAAAAAAAACGGTTGTTCGTAAATCGCTCGTGAGAATACTCGTGGCACCAAAAATTCACAGGCATCCCCGACTGCATTGTGTAAACATATTTTCATAGTTTCACCGATTCTGCTAGCAAGGACCTAGCATAGATATGTATCCGCAACAACTATGATCATATAGATTTTTATTCAGTTTATGATTACCTTATGCCTATATGTTTATGTTGGTTACATTATCTCCCAAACCAGATGAAGAATATGATACTTTTTTGTTCTATCTTATACAGAATAGTATCAGACTTGAGAAAAAATTGGTGCCGAAACCTCTTTTTTAATATCAATGGAGTACAACTTCTGGAAGAAAATCTAGCCGAATTTCATACAACATGGAATTCCTCTGTTAACAGAAATCAATTCTCTAATCTGAATAAGTGATTATGCGAATCACGAATTAATCCGTGGACGCTGAATCTCCGTAAAAGGTCGACACACATTTCTTTTACGTTTTTGCACATCATCAGATATCGGTAAGTTATATGGCAAAAATCCACTATTCACCTTTCTTATTGCATGCAGATGTATTCATAATGATTTTCATATGTGTATATGAATCGCAGTACAAAAATTCAATGTATGGATTTCATCTATACATCTACCAGTCTGTAGAAAGAGACAGATCGTGATGCAATTGGGATTATGCAAGTGATACTCTCCAGACATGCGTGATAACTTTCGCAATATATAGATCCAATGAAATAAATAATAATATCTGTTATTATCAATATCATCGACATTTTTTTTTTTTTTTTATTCTTATTATGACCAGTGCAACTTTTCTTTTATTACATTAAAATCAAATTACTCGAATCTATATTTCCGACAAAGTGGTAGTGGTTTATTGAAAATATAAATATGCGGAAGAATGTCATTTTAAATGGAATTCGTCAATGAGTAGGTCAGTAGGTCGCCGCCATGTTAATTACGAGGAATCTTCAGCTCTTCCACCGTATATAATGTAATGTGTACATATATATACTCATGCATACATATATACATATTTATTCTCACTCGTCCCCTCGTCAACAAGTGATCACCCTTCTTTGCTTTCTCACTTGCTCCTGTAACTTTGCGTCGTCTATTCTATTCTCTCCCTCGCATTGATGGTTCAGTATTGCCGATGGAATCTCGGTGACTCTCTCTGCGCATTTCTTCTTCATGGACATGTCTTCTCACTACCACGAACCTTCTCTTCTCTGTGCGCTCGTAAATATACAATCCTCTTTGATACTATGAGATGTACACTTGAATCTTCTACAACTGCATATATATACTGTGGACTGTAATCGGTAAATAAGAAACGTCTCCCCTGCGGCATCCAAGCATGACAGAAATTCTTCTTTCTCTTTCTTATACCTGTTTTCATTTTCCCGTTTACCCACCTCTGTCAGTATCGGTCAATACAATACAGCACGGGAGCATTATGAATATTACACAAATTTCTTACCTTCCGAACGAAGACGAGGTGCGTACGTGCTTCATATAGATTCTATCAAATAATTTTGTCACTTGAAAACCCACGTAATGAACAGAAATGAAAGAGATCAAGCATAATTTTCGAAATAAATACATCATAATACAAAATGTTTTATTCCGAAGATAAAAGTGTTATTATGATGGCATCAATAAAAGAATTATATTCTTGGCGGCAGGCGGAGACGCTGAATTCAGAGAATTTCTATTTCTTTGGAAGCGGATTTCCGCATACGCGCAGAAAGCTATCACATCAGAAAGATATCCTGGATGTACATACAATAGATGCAATATCGTCCTATTGGTGGAATTCAGTCTGGCGTACGCCTTGATCTCTCATATATGGATGTATCTATGTGCTTGAAATATTTATCTGATAAGTTAGCTGTCCACTCAAATATAGCTGAGGATCTTATCTAAATTTTCATTGACCAATAGAACTCTCCAAATGGCATAAGTCGTCAAATCATAAGGCAACGAGTGAAACGCATTTTTTGCATTTCAATCATTCGTGTTTACAGTAATAAACACACCTACATAGTTTGCTCACGCTCGTGTACATTCGCGCTCTCCACGACATTGGCAGCATTACACAATTCCTCTCCATTCTTCAGAGATAATCAAAAACCTATTGTATGAATCGCTGCATTAGTGATTATGGTGTGTTGATCGTAACATCATTATTGTCTTGCGCAGATGATGCGTCCCATTCTTGGTGACGCCGCAACTCGTTTGATATCAGAGGATTGTTACTTTTCTGACGATGAAAATCCAAGATCTTTAATTATTGAAGAATCGTTGATCCAATCATAACTAAATCCGGAACGAGTATAGAAAAAATTCGTAGACTTGAATGCTTCCTTGATACGCGTAATATATTCGATTGAATTTCGTTGTGGAATTTACATGTATCGAGTGCAACGGAACTTCCGACATGAGGCATCCGTTTTTCTATCACGTATAGCGACGACTATACAGATAGACACGGAGCGATGTTATAGCATTGTGACTTGTACAATGTTATCTATTGAAGGTGAACGCCACATATATGGGTAGAAATTATAAGTTGGAGTGCGATTTCGGAACCGTATACGCATTGAAATCTCTCATATTCCTGATGGTGCACGCTATTTCCTCTATCATAAGTATAAAGTATGTTTTATATGCAACCGCTTCGTATAAACAGGTAAGCAGCCATAGCAGATGAGGAGCGTGTCCCCCTCATGCATACATAAGTAAAATTATTTATCTATCTCACATACTTAATTGTATATTATAATATATAGTTGATTTGATTTCAGCGACTTGGATGCTGTTCGAACGATAACTTCATCGGTATTTATTTTTTCTTGTATCATTTGTGTTAGAATTGATTGTTCGTTATATGGATTGTTCCTCCTTTAATACTCAACATCTTTCGAAGTACTTGCAGATTACCCAGAGCATGAGGTAATAATGTTCCGCACCGTTGAGATGATGTTCATCAGCGGATAAAACGAAATGGCGACAACGCTCTGCTGACGACTCGAGTGAAGCGAATTATTTCCCATCGTTTGAGCTATAATACACCGACATAACTTTGGATATTTGCATGCCACGAAAGCACATTCATTTTTGTTCTTATAAATTACTCGTTTGCACTGGAAATAATTTGATAACTAAATACGATCCGATGAATTGGGAAAAAAGAGAAACAAATTTATGCTGATACATTCGAATTAATACAAAGTTACTATAGGTCACGTGCGTGCAGAGAGAAAGAGAGTGAATGGAAAAAAAATTTGTGACAACCGCACCAGACTTTCTACTCATTCCTTGTGTCGATCAGTTACGAATTAACGGGAAGTCATTGATCGCTTGCCACTCAGTTGCACGAGGAATTGATCTTTAGTTATGCGTATATATATACATACTCTTTGAATTTTAGCGTGCACAATCCATATATGTTGGTGAGCTAATGTCCTATAATTATGATGGTAAGTTAACTCTACTTTCATATTATATACAGTTGCAATTACCAATTGATAGAACAATTGCTATTGACAACGGACAAGACATTGAACCAGCAATATAGCTTCATAGCTATAGATGCGACATGTAAAAGGTATTTCTATTAATATATAATTACCTTGCATTCTCAAAGCATTTGGCCATTTCCCTTTAGTTGCATAAGGAGTACATACTTATGAATTGTTTCACAATTTATGGGCAATGTAAATAATAAAAACAGAACACAGAGATTACCGCAAATAACTACGCGAGTATAAGTTAATAGCGATCGTACGTGAGGACGTTATGAACAGATTCAACACAACTTATATAAATTCTTTCACGTATGTGAACATATATGTGATCTGAGAAAGTAGAGATCATTTTGCTAATGTTGCTAGATTTTCACTTCATGTACTACGTTCAAGTGCAATGTTCCGCTACAAAACTGTTATAGACTTTCAGAGAAGGATGGTGAAGTAAATGAAATTTTTGCGTTTCATATTCCTTTCCGAAATTAATCAACTTTGTAATTTTCACTCTTTTCTCTATTCCAAATAATCTGCTATCATCTTCATCGATAATTAGCAGCTGGTGTCAAATGTTTTTTTCATTCAATGTTTGGCAACTACGTTAACACAGTCGAAACAGATTGTCAAGCTCGATTGGACGTTGCATTCTATTGGCAAGCAAGATTGGAAAGGTTTCGCTTTCGTTCATTTTGCATATCTATAAAATTCTGGATTGAACGCGATATTGGCGGAGTGTAACCTTGAAGGTTTATGTTGTTGGTATCTTGCAAAGAAAAAAGTCCGCATGAGAAAGTCAGCAGAATTAATAATTATGCATCTGCTATTACTACGATTGTCACGTCGAAATATGATATATTTAATTCGCGCCACTAGACCTTTTATATAACGCTGTACGTGTTGAAATTCTGGATGTAATTTTCTTTCTTCAACTCGTGACTTGACTACATTTAGCGACATGTAATTCAGAAAATATAGGTTCGTATGCTTAATATGCTTTTTGTCCATCAATCGCTTTCTTCATTCGAGCTTTCTTAATTTCTTTCCACGGTCAATTTAACTGATGAAAGTGTTGAGATTGATAATTTGTTGGCCGCAGTAATTTCATAAACAAGTAGCGCGAATTTTCAATGAAATTCAGAAATGTACATTAATTCATGAATGGACCAATGGATCTGTCGAAGATTCAATCATCAATTAACGATCCGTCATGATGAATTCCCATATCCGTCCTTCAATCTCGAAGTGAAAAATAATATGTGTCTGAGAGGTACGGAGAAGAAAAATTTATGCCATAATCTCATGATTTTAGTATAAGGAACTATTATTATTGCCGTTAGTGAACGCCTCTCATTTACCAATCACAAAAGTAACATAAACATATACATACAAGACGAGCATAGCAGAGCAAAATTTCGTTGTCATGATTTTTCATCGAATATATTTTACAGTTCAAGGCACATATAGAATAGTTCGGAAGTTAGCAGTCTCTCCAGAACGAATATTCGAAATCTTATTTTCAGCATATTTCAATGATATGGAGTGAGAACTTTGTTTGTACTACAATTTCGCGTCGCAACACTTTTATCATTTCGAAAAAATAAAATAACACATTTAATAACATGATTTAACAACATCTTATCTCGTTGACAATTAAACCTCATTAACTAAAACAATGAAACAGTTGCGGAGAAAAAAAAGGGGAAACATGGATGTGTCAACAACAATGAAAAGGCGAAAAGCCCCTTCAATTCGTTCAACGTTGAACAGTCAATATAATGAACAGATGATGAACGCAAATATAATGATAGCGAAATATCATCAAAGTTCAATATGACATGCCACAGTTGATCAAATAATTCTTTAATTCATTAATCAACAAGACAAAAATTAGCGCTCATGATCGATCTCTCAATATGGATCGAGTGCAGCAAGGCCGAGTCTTGGTGGCTCAGCGTAACTGTGACGATATCTACCAGGTGCCGGTATGATTTCAAGACTCTGCCGGATTGACGTGCTGTCGCGATCCAGGTATCGGTCATGCTTAGGTATATCCTGATAAGCCATTGGTCGTAATCGTTGCTTCTCACGTACTTCACGAGAATGCCGATCTCTTGGGTCCCTCGTCTAAAATCAATCCATCATAAATACCAAATGAGATTCAATTTCATGCCACTCTGTATGAATAAATATCGTTTATGCATATTCCTTACATCTCGGAGATCTGCCATGTGTAGATCTCTCTGATTCTTTACATTCGGCGAATTATCATAGAAACTTCTTGGTCGAGGTCTAGATGATAAATCCGTCTCTGGTAAACGTTCTATAGGAAAATTTTGATCTCTGGCACGCGGTCTATTCCGGTAGTCATTTTTATCACGGTCTTTATCACGATCCATGTCTGGATAGCTGCGTCTAACAGCGTGCTCCGAATGAATGGGTGCGGGCAGCGATGTATTTGTTAACATATGACGAGTTGTACGATCCTCATGAGATTGCCTGGATAACTCTAACCTGCTCAAAAACATACAAATCAATTCTTAAGACATAAGCAAGACGTTTATTTAATGAGTTATTGTCCAAGTCCAATTATTATTTCAAAACAGTCTCCTTTTTAGATATCTGAAGCAGCATTCAGGCCCGAAGCATGCGGTAATATTCAACTAATGCCACAAGGAATATAGTGAAACTGTATACCGCATACAGTATTCACAATTACATTTCTTTTTCTTTTCAATACTAAACTTGATTGGAATGACGCGCTATGGTGAACATTGAGAAAACCATATATCACTGATCACGGATTGGGATTACGGAATGAGCATTACGATATGGCGACAGTTACAGAATATATTCCACTAAAAATTACAGGGTATTTCATTGGAATACGTGCACTGCCCATTTTGAATACTATCTATTTCCGTAAATCGAAACAGTACAGATATAAGGTGATGTTTGAAAAAAAGAAGATTAGAGAATTGATACTTGTAGACCTGTGATATTGGGACGCAAATAAAATAACAAAGATGGATGTGTTCTGCTGCTATAGAATTTATTTTCAGTATCAGATATAATGTTTGCTCTCGTGCTCGGTGCGTCTGTCATCTAATATTGTGGTCTGAACCGCATATTATTTTACCCAACACACGCGACGGTGCAGCCACGCGCAGACACTTGTCATTATTTTGCGCAGTGCACAACAAACGGTTTCACAAAGTTCTTTAGCCTCAAGATCGTTCAACTTTAATCCATCATAAAGTTGAATTCAAATTTTACTACATTCATCAAACACGGCGAGGCATTATAACGTTAGACATTTCACGATGATTAACACAATAAAAATTAAAAATCTCACTAACGATGGAGCACATTCTAAACACACTTATCGTATGATTGCGACCGTAACCATCTTCATTTGAGAGCGTGACAATATATTCCGTTTTTTTCTTTGCATTGCTACTTCTTGCTAATAGTTATCCACTTGGTACATGGATTGTTGTAAAAATGGTAGGATTATATTCTCCAGACATGAATAATTGTTTATTATCACATTCAAGGTTATCAATGGGCTTTACTCGGTAACATTCACTCACCCATAGATTCTAATTTTTTAAATATTATATTTTTTAGTATTAAATACTTACTTCTGCATTCCATGATTCTCATTTTGTTCTCTGGGTCTAGAATTCACAGACCTTTGTGTATTTTCGCGCTCCATGGCTTTGAACATTTCCTTGGCATCTTGAAATCGCGCTCTTGGACTCGTTACTTCAATGGGATCGATTTTTGGTTGATACTGTGGACTCGGAGATCTTTGCCGTAGTTCTGGGGCTCGTCTCGTTCTATTATTCCCATTTGGTGATATACCCCGTGTAAGGCCAACTGGTCTTTCAGGACTTCTCGTCACTCGTGGTAAGGCAACATTAGGGTTAGCATCAACATATTCGTTGTCTTCAATAATGCCACCCCAATCTTCATCTGCAATGTTACATATTATGTGATATCCCATTAATAGATTGGAAAATTTTTTTGCAAGTATATAGTTATTTGGATGACATGTTGCCGTCAAAAGGGCATTAATTGTGAAATAGCAAGAGATTGGAAGGGATTGGAAAAGACTTTGAAAAGTTAGATGCCAGAGCGGTAGAGCACTGGGGCGAAAGCGAGTGGGGAAGAAATGAAAGGAGACATGGAATCTTGCTGATTATGAAGTTAGCACAATGGAGAGGGTGCATAGAGAGTGCAATGCAGAGGCCATGAGATTTTGAGTAAATGCCAACCATCACTGCCGTTATCGTCTCGAAGGTGGACGATGAGAAAGAGAAGGAAGAAAACGACGACGGAAACGGCGGTAGAATGATTCAAAGAGATATTAATGAAGAATAGCGACTGACTGTGGTGCCTCATCTCATTTCATTGTATCATGACGCGCAATGTATGTATGGGTCGAAAGTACCAGTAGAAGATTCGAGGGGAATGGTGAGGCGCCTGAGGCTGTGGGCCGAGAATGCGGAACCTTCTCACGCCATGAGGACGGCGAACATGTTGATTCACACACAAATTTACGATGCTGCCTTCTACCAATACAAGCGATTCTGAGCGCGCCTGAGTCATGCATGCGATAGACTAGTAACTTTTGACAAAAAGACTCTGCCTATGACTATTGGATATCTGTACAGAGACTATATGACATATAAAACACCAAATATATAGTTAAAAATTCCGTAGGCATACACTCAAGCTATTTGGTTGAGTGCAGAATTTTTCAATTTGTAATAGCCCCCCCTATTAATTTTCATCAGCGGATTCGTTCAGGTATCTTCTCGCACGGGACAGTCAGTTCTTATCTCAAGAGTCAGCTTGACGAAGAAATTCGAAATTTATCCTCTTCTAGAGCTCGTAATTTATATTCAAGAACAATGTTAGATCCAGGAACAAAAATTAAGCTTTAAATATGCATGTCTGATTTCTGAACTGATTTGAAAGCTTAACGGCGTTTCTTGGGTGAGCAACAAGTCACCTGTCAACGAATAGTAGCACGTTTTCCCCTCATGATAATTCTGTTGGCGCGATATCCGTCGAGCGGAAGTTACGCAAATATATATCGCGGAACGATATGGTATGTAGTGGTAATGGTGATGTAGAAAACAAAGTATGCCATGTGCTCTTGTGGCGAACGCAACCATACATGTGAACTAAGCGACGTATAAAGTAGGCGCGCGAGCATTAAATCGAAGCGCGCGACGTACGAGGACATGGCAAGAGGTGGGTAGAAGGAACGTATACAACATCAGGCACCATACTCGCTACCTGTCGCGACTAAGACGTTCTAACGGTACACCTTCCACAGCAACAGGTGCCCGAATGCTTCGGCTATCTGCTACACCGACCATCTCACCTCGCACCTTTTACTCTTCTGTAGATATACCTTCCCCAACAGCGTAAACACTTGGCATCTTTTTTAGATAACTTTATATTATTATAGTATGACCATTAAGAACGGAGAGTCGCCTCCCACTACTCTCAATTACATCTGAATTTAACAATCTTTTATTTCGTTTCTCCCCTCGTCAATGTATATGAGTCTCATGTGGGTCAGTGGCCCATTAAAATCGCGTGATCGTGATGACTGGGTGAGAAGGAGCAGAGCATTTTCCAGGAGCAGAATCTAAGTATGATTCATGCAACAGAATCTATGATAAGTTACTTTCCGTATTTATGCACAAGAGTTCATGAGTAAACGTTGGATATATATACGCCATAAATATGAATACATGGTGTACACACTTATGAGTTAGTTGGTCTCGGTACGTTATGCATTATTAAAAATGTGCCGCCAGCTGTGAACTGCTCATCTAAAGAGGGCATTAAGTCATGCATTGAGAGATTCTCAGCACACCGATTTGAGATCCCTTTCATTCGAACTTTACAACTCTATGAATTCCCCAATTCATTCATCTACAACAATTGTTGGCCAAATTCCATTTTTTGGTTTGAAAATGTCCACAACGTTTTTTTATGTATACAAGTTTTTCTAAAAATCACTCTCACTCAGCATTGTATGGGCAAACGTTTTTTACACATTTGAAATCTCCATGCAAACACGTGGCCGATATAATTGAAACGTGTTCGTCACAGTGACTCTCCTTTATTCATTCCTCATTCTCTCACGAATTCTTCTCCGCATTTCAACGTTTGAATGTTCCAAAAGTCAGAATATACTCTTTCCAACTGGGTTAACGGGACAGGTTTCTATGTTGCCACAAGAAAGATTCGAGTTGGAAATCGCATAAGCGGCGTAAGTGTATTCTTCCTCGTTTCTCCTTCGCTGTTTTTCATCGCTGACGTGTATCGAGTGCAAGTCATTGCACGCATATATAAATTTATTGAGTACTCGCGTTGAGTGTGAACCTGCTTAAAGAGTAGAAAGTGCCCAAATTTCTCTGTCGAACATCGCCCCCTTCTCTCTTTTAGTCTATTGCAATGTAATCCACGTCTCTGCACAGCAATTCTGACGGGGCCCACTCACACACCATTTTTGAAAAACTGTATTATAATTTCACTCAGATAAATGAGACAACAATGAAATGATGGATCGTGGAAAAACGATGCATGAAATATTGAAATTACGAGTTGAGTCAAGTTATTACTCTGACACATCAATAGAAGTGGTTCAAATTAATTTCTTTCTCCTCCTATATTTACTGATGGCTTTTAATCAGGATTTTTTTTCATCCACTCACTTCAGGCGACACTTTGAGGAAGAAGAGACACTTTGGGTTACTTACCAGAGGAAGTGTCTCTGGACGGTCGAGAAGGTCGTGGACCCAATGGATGATGCGATTGATAGGGTGGTGGTGTTGCTGCACTGTCTGAACCGATACCGCTGCTTGCAGCGCTACGTGTTCCACCTCTTTCAATAGCTGTACTACTACCTACAATCGTTTGATTGAGACAGCGTCTAAATTCGATTCCGGCAAGATTTCCTCGATGTCTGTGAACTGTGTCGTAGTCACGGGGTGGTAAAAGAATAGGTCCAACATCATTATCACCAGAATTTCCTCTACCTGAACATTGAAAGAAGGAATGAGGAAAAAATGGCACACAACGATTTTATTTTCGTATTCAATGGATTCATATTAACAAATGACAGGTCATCACCTAATTTTGCTCTCAGTTCGGCAGCGAGTGACTCGTAAATTGTTGCAGTTTGTGCCGGTACGTGCCTGTGTTCACCACTGCCCTCTGACGACTCTGATTCACGGGTGCTGCGCCCATCACTACCCAAATTACTACGCATTCGGCTATCCATACCTGCAACCTTTGAATTGTCTGAATGTGCGGCAAGAGCTTTCAATTGGCCTCCCAAAAGTTCGGCGGTCTCCACCGAATCGCATCTAAAAAAACAGAGGATTTGTATCAATCTATATACAATCAATTTACACATGGCAAAATTCATTGCATATCAATTAAAATGTATGCAGTTTTAATGTTGCGGATTATCAATTTCCTAGTAGAAACTTGATATTGTTTCATAGAAAATGAATTAACTATTGGAATTGAGGTTTATATAATTTGTGGGATGGTTTGCATTCACAGTCAACGCAACTTTCTGGGCATAACAGATGAAAGAAGTAACAATATCCATCGCAGCCACATTCCACATTCAGGCGCCTCTCTTCTCATGTTAAGTGCATAGCGTTAAGAATAAAGTATACATTGAGCGTGTGAGAGATCACGCGCATCGCAGAATGCGGCATCTACCTGCTTTTCACGAATAAACAGCTAGAATTAGATAAAATTGCTCAGCTCTACTCGTTGTGTACCCCTTCACTCGCGCATTATCGCATGGGTATATATGAACACCGTTAGGAATCGTGAAAATCATTAATTAACGAGGTAGGCGAGGTCATAATGAGCCCAGGGTGAACACGTAAGATACAGGCGATGAACTGGATGGCCGTCGTTTGTATAATCACATCACATATGTTCTATGCATATACGTAACAATTTCACGAGAATGCTCATGAAAAGAAAGAGATGGGAGTAAACTCTCACACACGATGTTTGAACCCGAGACTGATTATTTATGCATTAGATTATGTGCAAGAGATGAAGTGGTATTATTATCATCCAGGGAAATTCGATCATTGTATATTATTTTTCATTTTATTATGTGATCAAATAATTCGGGGAAATAGTGATAGATATGTATTGTGATAATCGTATCAAAATAATCGCAGAGACGAATGAATTAGTGGTATGATCGAGTGAATGAACGGTATATAAATATATAAATGTGACGTAGTAAAACCTGTAGGCGTGAACGTGAACAGGATTGTTGGTAGCTGGATTAGGAAGAAGAAGAGTCGCCGCTACAACGTCCTCTCGTTGAACGGCAGCAAGAACTGCGTGACCTGGCACAAGATGCTTTACCGCAGATCTCGTCGACATACCTGGATGAACTGTCTGAATGATCTTCAGACCCTTGTTGCTGACCTGTTGTACACAATACATTCAAGCGTGAAATATCAATAATTTATCATCGAGTTACATCACTGTTCATCGATAAACAAATGAATGTAAGTGTTTAAATGTATTTGAATATGTTTTATGTTTGAAAAGTCGGAGGAAGTAAGATAATTAATGTGCAATGTTTACATTTGCACAAAAGAGGATTTTTTCAGTAATTGTATTCACACTCATATATCACGGGGTCAAGAGATCTCTCTATTGAGCCTGATCAGTGGGCGGCCCGAGACGGCACGAACCAACTGCACAATATACGTTTGGTTCGTGTTTCTCAATTCTTTTTTCTTACCCTCTAGGTTGTTCGTCGTGGTGTTTATGTCGTAACACCAACCATATAACCTAGGTGAGTCATGAACGATGATGGCTTAACGTTTTCGTTTCAGCGTGTGCGCAGATATACAATATACATACAGAGGACTCATTGTGTTGACGTGCAACAACCGATCGGTCGACGATCAACCGCATCATCGACATTATACCGTTAAGTTCTAACCAACATCTATTATATGTCCTATGGGGCCGCTGTGACTTTTTGTACGGATAGCATTGGAACAATTCATATTAATATTGTTTGTCAAGAGGAAGGAAAAAATTAATATAATGAATGATTAGTAGGTAATGAAATTTTTTCTGACATCTAATGTTCAACAACAAATAGTAAGAATAATAGCATGTTTTCCCCACTTTCGACTGTTGGCATTATCATCATCATTATTATGTATATATATATATATATTCTTTGTGTCTTTTCGTAACAAAGACCTCTCGTCAAATTGCTATTACTGCTGGGTCCGCTTCAACATGGCCATAGATCACACGGCCATCAGCATGCATCCAACTTTCTCGCCTCACTTCGTTGTTGTAATGTCACTGTTGTTTTTCTACCGCGAGTCTGCGCAATTACGATTGCATTATTGCGCAAAACGCCGGTGCGTTTGGGAGATGTTCATGTTGATGTAGCTTACATACCCTACTATAATCCCAATGTGTAATGGTAGTAAGTAAAGTGCACGTTCCATGAGTTGAATCATTGCAGTGGAATTGCGGAAAACTTATATGAATACTATGAGAGAGTTTTACGAAATTCCGTTGGCAATGACAAGTCTGATCCATTGCTTGACATATCCACTCTTACCACCTGATCATAGGCAATTTCTATTTTATTCATGAGTCTATTGGTTACGGACATACAGTTTTTATACGAATCCAGGGAATTTACAATATCTCATATTTGATCATTTGTAGTAAATGATAATACCGTTTTTTATATGCTCACAATATACAGATTCGCCATTTAGGTCGATTCACGACTCGAGTCGAAGAGAAATCAGAAAAATTCATATGTAATTCGATAATACTATTATTTTCATTTATTTCTTCTTTATGTGATGTCGTGCATGCAATTTTCTCGTCAACCGACTTCTGTCAGAGTGTTTAAATATCTATGTTCTGGTCCTCTCATGACTTCCTCAAGCATTATCATCCTTATTCTTCTTTCCAATTCGATTGTGAGTGTGCAAATAACGCGAGAGATCCAACAGATAATTGCGTCGTAATCGAGTGGTGAAAGTCGTTTCATCTTCGACTTCCTTGTGCACATACAGGTTGATCTTAAGTTGTCATTCGACTAAACTCGGTGTAGCTTTGTGAAATTGTATTTTTCATTAGGCATATGTATGTACATTTTACACTGAATGTATATGCAACACTAACGAGGTTTATTGCACTGTAAAAGTAGTCGCGCCGCAGGCAATTCACTCAACCGAGCCACTATCTCCTTTTCCAGATTCCGATACTCACGCACCTCTTGGACATGGACCCTCTCGCGCATAAATACGACACATACATATATCACTATCATTACCAGACTGTTTAGCCTGCGAGATTATACATTTCTCTTTTCACCTTTCTCGTTCGCCTCTATTCAAAATTCAACCAGTAAATAATTTTGAATTCATGATTCTTGAATTTTATTCGAGCGTATGCGTAATATTTTAATTGAATGAAAAATGAGGCGAGGAGTGAAAATATTAAGTATTGGATGTTTTTTCACATGATAACAAAATTTGATAATGCGTTTAAGTTCATTCTTCCATCTTATAGAATAAAAATCATGCAGTCAACAAGTAAATTATAACTATCAAATATCACGATAAAACCATAATGGCGAAAACGGTGCAGAATTCTTCTCTCCGCTCTTCTTAACACGAAACTTTTCCAAAATTTTATATTCATGCAGGTTGGATACTAAAATTGCATGATAGTAGTACAAATCTCACTTGAATTGTCTCAGTGTGAAATAAAGAGTCAGGAATAACGACTTTGCAGATAAAAGTAACTTTGGGAGAGTCGTTATATACTGCATTTTATATTTTGGGTGTACGAGGCATATGTGAATATCTACTTTGGAATGGCTCATCAGGATCTCCAAAACCGGATTCTTATATATATAATTCCACTTAGAATCATCGCACTGCCTTCTCTACTTTTAGATTATGTATTTTTTTTTACCTGCAGCGTGACCTTGAAAGGTTCTTGAAGTCTTTCACGCTCGAGGAGATACGCTATGGCACCTGGCATCGCATCCACCCCTTTGGCTTCCCTCGCCCCCAAATACCATACGTAGTATGAACTTTTCTTGACATCTTTGCTGCTGCGAAGCCTCAAGGCCATTACTCAACTGTAATAAATAAAGAGAGCTATCATGTGTGACAATGAATCTATGCTGGAAAAATTGTTGCCATTCTTCAGTACGTCCACCATCTTTTATACCCTAGTTTTTGGAAGATTTCATGCATAAGTGATCTTGATACGAAATTATTTCACAGTACATATCATCAATTGATATACCATAGATCAAAGCTTGTTTGAAATTGCAACTTTTTCTGTAGGCCCCAATCTTCTTAGCAATCTTACAAATTTCGCGGTGAACTTTCTCACCGCAGTTGATATTTCATTTTTCCTATTTCTAGCATTCTTATAAAAACGTGAAACGAATGATATCTAATGGAATAAATCCATATCGAGACCATAAAAAAAGTCACAAACATTTGGTATAAGTGGAATACGTTCAATAGAGGATCAAAAAGGTTTGACTGAAGTGTTGCCACCGGTAGAACCTGCATCGTTTTCCATGAAACACCTGGACGAGTGTAGCAGGTCGAGGGTACGGAACAAACTGATCGAAAGCTAAGAAGTATCGATCAAGGTAGTCATACTTGTTCCATGAACAAAAGGTACACCAGGATGTAGAGTGTTCAGTGGAAAAGACAAGCCGATATTGAATCGTAGCTGTTCGTGATGTTGCCAAAATGTCACATAAAGATTCGTAATGACAAGAAAGATGAATTTATATGGATGAATGCTTGAGAGGAGGTCGGCAGTATCTCTAATCCCAAATAGAAATTAAGAGGATATTACAGAATTCATATTTTGCAATAGCAATTCATATTTTTTCTCTCCACTATTCTTATTATATTCGAAAGGCTGGCGAATTTCAGCGTTACACGACGCCGAAATTACGTAAATAGAATTCATTAACACTCCTTCGTCTGCATCAGCTACACTCTCAGATCTTTTTGCCTGTCAAAGTCTGGCTCTTACTCTTTCGCTCAAATCATTCGCATTATCTCGTCGCCTTTTTAATCAAACATAATATCTAACACTCGTTCGTATTTTCTATATGCACTCATGTCTCCGACCTCACCAAGCACCATAGCCGATCGCTCGTCGTAGCTTCGGGTACTTCGTGCACTCATCCACTTCCTCAATTACTTTCATGCTCAAACCCGTTTCCATGTTATCCATCTCTTTGCGAATCGCTAGGTTCCCACCGATCAGTGGTAGTCAGAAAGAGAACGATTGCTACGCGACTGTTTTCTTCATATACAATACAGCCATAAGCACATTGCACACACTTGTGCAGCAGAGAAAAGCAGACTAGTCGAGTGTTCATATGCGCTCTTATGAATATAAATTTACATATCCAACTATTAAAAGACAAAATTGCCTTTATTTTTCGCTGTTTTTCTAGACGATCAATCATCACCACCAAACTCTATGTGAATACTGTGACCGTCTGAACAGCTTATAAATTTTAAGGAAGATTCCACGTCGACGATCAGGTGAATATCGGGGGAAGTAGACACGAAGAAAAAATGACTGAAAAACATGAAGGAGAGTAAATAGAGAAACAAGAAGGAGCAGAAGATGAAGGCGGAGAAGAATGAGAAGATGAAGACAAAAAAGTCTGCACGCAACTCACCTCAATGCTCGGTGAGTGCGCGTCTCTAATTCTTGACTTTGGCAAATCATAATATACTATGTATTTATATATTAATATTGTAAACCAGAACAGCGAAGAGCAGAGTGGGTGTGGAAACATTATACAATAAGAAAGAGGGTTAAACAATATGGAAGAAATAATAAAATAAATGTTGGAATATATAGTTTGGCATAAGAGATAATAAAACTGCACCTTGGTTTATCAACACAGTGAATCACTCACAGAAATCTGCAGATTTTTATTATAACTGTATCATCACTAATTCATTGCACTACTGTCTCACTCTGTTTGACATTGTTGAAATACATTTATACTGGTGAAAAGCTTGGCGCGGGAAAGAATAAACTTAACGATAATAATGGTTATTGTTTGAATAAACATACGTGTCTACTGTACGGTGTGAAACACCGAAATGGACCGAACAAACGACGAACCAACGGGTTGATTGCCAACCAAGCGAACATTATGGAGGGGGAGTAAAGGACGATGATAATGTTGGGAGAGAGGGAGCTCCCGCGAGTATAAAGGAGAGGGAATCGGGAGAGAAAGATGGAGTAATCATGGCCGGTGGGGAAAGTCGCGCGATAGAATAAAATGTGAAACGAAAGGACTTCTCTCTCGCCACTGCTCGCCACACCTTTACCCATCACCGAGCTCATTATCACGAGAAATTGCAGCTCTTTGATGGCGCTTGGAGGGCGGTGCGATAGTAGTTTCGTCGTCAAATACCTCATCCAACTTTGCTTTAGCATTTAGTCCATATTGTACTCGATTTTTGCATCATTTCACGATACACATATCTTCCTACCTGTGCTGCCATCTCCCATCACAACCTGCATCTAAATACCTGTGCACTTTTCATGTCCTTTCTGTGCTGGATAAAATCTTTGTATTCACATTACAATAATTGAGTATGTCAAAGTGTAGTATATAACATTCCGAATGGAACAACCCTTCATCATTTATTTCATTTCAGAAAATAATCATCTACATGAGTTGTCAACATGATTCATTTCAACTTTTGATTGGAGGTTGAAAGCACACTCAATAATATTCATTGTTTTACATCGTCACAGTAACACTAAGTGACTGATGCAACATGAGAAATATCCACTGAGAATATTCTCCTTGAATATCGGGCTCTCAGAATATCATCCTTTCACTAAATTTCTCATCGGTTCTTATTCGATCCTCCCATATTCCATCAAATTTCCGAATTGACCTAACGCCTGCGTTATTTACCGTCATCCGCGGTTGGTGTATTTTTTTGAACGTAGAGATTGACTAGCGCGCCTACGTTCGAGCAAACTCAAACAGGTGAATGAATATATATATATATATATGGTGTACCTCCTACTCTCAAATTGTCTTAGAGGGGAATTTTGGGAACTTCTTGTGGATGTATGTATCAAGGTTGAAAGTCCACAAGCAACCTCGTCAGGTGTTCTTTATATGGGGTGATCGGGAAATAAGATGTACCAACAAAATATACATGAGGAACATGAACAGTGCGTGTCAAATAGGAAACAATATAGTCTTCATTATATAGATATTTTTCAAAGTTACACAGAAAAATATAAACTTTTCATTATTCAATGTTTTCTTGTTGTATAGCTCTCCAGACTATAGTGAAACCCACATAAATTATATTAGGAATTCAATTCTTTGGCTTGTATTGAATGAGAAAATTTTGATGTTCCTATGTCAGTCGTTGGAATCATACGACGAGAAATTCTGGAAAATGAAGTCTACCGGAGTTAAAAATCCACTTGCAAAGTTACATTTTGCTCAAAAACGTAATCAATTATGGCCAACGGATATATGAAAATAAATATATAAATTCACGCCTTTTCTGAAATTTGCGGACGTGCAATAGGCTCAAATAGATCAGCATCAATCATACATTCACACACATGCATATATATATATGTTCCATTTTTTATGTGCGATGTATTCACGATGGCTCAGAGATGATTGATGTCCACCTGACATTTCAAGGAGTATACACTCACTAGTGCGTAAGCACAATTTAGATAATGTATCTCCCACTTCAGTCTTGAATGAAATGTAACGGTGACCACGGGATTTTATTGTGCGCCTTTGAACGGGAAAGAACGAACTGCGGCTTGATGAGTTCCGCAGCGATGATGTGACAACACAAGTTGAGAAAACAACCCATAAACTCGTGATCCAGACCCTCTTCATTTGGATGTCGGATGAAAAAAATTAACATAAAAAACATCTTTCATTACATCACCTGAATAGTTGCAGCCATTCCAGGAAAAAAACGGGTCATTGAACTCGTGTGCAAATCCTATATGACATATACATATACAACATCTCAACATGCATCGGAACAAATATTGTCCCAATGTCAATAGTATCATCTAATTAAAGTAACAGGTAACAGATGAATAATGGCACTACTTTCTTCGCCTATTTTCATTTTTATTTCTGAAAATGGTCGTCTCGTATGGACCACATATCGAATGGTATAGTCAGTGTATGTTTATAGATATGTTCATAGCAAACATGTATTTACATAGAGGAGGATATAAGAGAATTTATCGCTATCACTTGACATGCAAGGTGTATAAAAGTATCTGGAGAGGTATGGTTACACTAATACTTGAAATGTGTCTCGCATTTGTATTTTTTTTGTTTTTTGTTTTTTTTTTCTTTCATACATATTCTCCTACCATGTTTTTATACTTTTTTTCTCTTGATTTCTTTTTTATGGACGGATATCAATTATAAGCAAGTAAAGGTATGAATCTTGAACAGATGCGTGAGGAATCTATGGACGACCTAGTGAGACAAACAATGCCTGTATATCGGTCGGGTCATGACTCACTTTTCTTAAACTTGCTTCATTCGCCTTTGTTGCGAATGGTGGTCTTGCGTGTGACTGGAGCGCGAGACTATTTGTCTGTATGCAGAGAAGCGAATGAATAACACCATTATTGGTAAGTAAATGTGGAAATTGTACCATTCATTTGCTTTTTTCTTCACCAATTCGAGCCTTCATGAATAATAACATTGAAGAGTTCGAGGCACTATAAGCTTTGTGGATTGGATATATGTTGAAGAGGTCGTTCGTTGTGGACGAGAAAAAAGATATTTATATTTATGCCTTGACAAGTCCTACGGATGTTTGAAATAATTATGATAAAGGAAAGAACTTGACCGGAAAAAACGTATGTATTTACATGTAAACTGCACTGTCAATACCTAGAGGGACGTGAGTTAAGAGGTTTCACTTCATTTGGTACATAAATCGAATGTCGCCGATGAGCATTCACGCTGAATATTTCCGTGTGCTGGTATATTGTGAAGAAGAACGTAGAAAGTCGCATTGTGATGTAATACCAAGATGTATGCGAATAACATAATGCGAGCCACATACGATACATATGAGTATCGCAAGGCGACACCATGTATGAATTCTGATAACATTGAGCGTATATAAGTATATGAAAAAATAACAGCGGTTGCAAATAATTTTTTTGGGGTGATTTCAAGAATTTTTATCCATTTGAGTAGAAGAATAAACGGAACAAGTTGCGGGTTGAGCGAAGAAATGAGCAAATGGCAACGTGAATGTTACAAACGTTTTGCTCCGGTAAATCTTCTTTTCTGTATAGGAAACATTGACGGAGATACATATATATTTATACTCGGGTACACTTTATTATTCCGTTCATGTTTTGTGTACCAATGCATTATCATATATCGTGAATGCGCACATATACACTCGTACTCATATACATGCAAACAAACATATTGAGAGAACACGAAAGAGGAGATAAATGCCAAGTCGATTGTACACACCACTCCCTCACGAATAGAAGTCAATTTACTTACAACATCAATTCGAAAAAGTTATGTTTGTACGATTCTCCAGTGAAGTATACGACGACCAAAAAATATTGTGTGAAAAAATGCAACTATGAAAAAATATTGAGATGTCTCGATTCAAAATCATGGCTAGTGGTACATTATTTTGATAGAAAACCATGTGGAATTGACAATGGGAATATACCCATTTTATACAACTCATTTTGAACAATATAATTAAGTTTTAATCAGGATTGAAAATCAAGGCATGCCACTGCATGCCTCATCATTCTCCTCACTCGTGGTTTGTGTATTGTGATTGATCGTATGAATGCTGAATTATGTAAATTGAAGCTTACGTCGAAGGTTCAACAAGAAATAAACACGGAAAAAAACGAAAAGGCAAAAGTAATGATAAGAAGCAAAAAAGACAAAAAGGGTTCTGGGCTGATGGCCAACGAGTCATAAACTATATGAGCTGGTGAGTGCCTACGCCTACGACTGTACCATCAGTTCTTCCATCTTCCATAATGTTCATCCATTTCTCTTTCATCATTCAAATACAGCTGGCATGGCAAATAGCATATCCGATACAACAATCGAAAATAGCTGAAGATTTTAACAATAGTGTTGACGAACACGGTACAGGGGGATTGGTTTATCGACTTATACATCATTTTATATATGGATAAACTTTCCACTAAGGATTCGCCTGCTACATATAACGTCAAAGACCACTCGGGTGCGTTGACTAGATTTATAAGCTCAATATACCAATACAAAAAGTTCTTATCCATCTGTGCAAGAAAAATGAAATTGGATCTTACATCTGTACCGGCGGAGTTTTAAAGTTTATAATTCAATTCTTTCAATTATCGCCTTCGAATACCAATTGATGAACACACTGCAGCGAAATTATGCAGTTTAATATGCTCACATATATGTGTATGCACACATGATAATTAATCTAAAATGTTTCTGCAGCACGAACGACATATTTAATGGTAATGTACGATCCCAGCGCATCGACTGCAACCGCGAAGAGCGCGCAGGCGAATCGGTCGCGGCCGTGACATTTCGTAAGACGCACGCGAGGTCACATTCACGTTGATTCACATTGCCATTTCTGGGTGTATATATACACACAAAGAGTTATAACAGTGCAGGCGTCGTATTCATATAAGTTCCTGATTCTCCCTTTCACCTGCAATATCGATGACAGGATGAATATACATTTGCAAAACTAGTGATCTTATATAAAAAGTATGGTGGTGAAGTTAATCTATGAGAGTTATTCGCCGGAAGAAGATAATTTCCTGTTCAAATTTGTTTTGGTGGTTGCCGTCAGTATATTTCCCCAAGTGTGTCATCAAATTGATATCTGATTGATGATCACGGACCAATATGATTCCCTTTGAATGCATAGCTCGGTTGTACGGATGTTTTGTCGGGAGATGAAAATGAATATTTCGCGCCTTATTCTTATTGATCGGTAATTCATGTGTCATTCCACTCTCTTACCAACTGTTGATATTTCCGTTCGATTAACCAAACCCTGAAAGCTCACTTCATTTATGCACATGCCTGTAGATATAGAATTCCACTCCTGATCTTTTCTGATCAGGCGAATTGGATTAGAGAGATTAATCATGGAGAGGTTTATCGTCAATGTCCAAATATGCAACTAACAATAATTTCAGAGGAGACCCCGGTGTTTGGTTTCAATATTTGTCAGTCGATTGGAATCTTGAATGCAAAATGGCGAGTTTTCAAACAAATATCAAGAGTAATTAAGCAGAATAGCGGAAGAGGGCGAAGTGGATTAATTCTTGAATGAGAGACATGAATACCCAATATGTATCTCCTTATACTATCGAATAGATGAAAGATCGCGAAAAATTGGAAAATACAAGGGTGAAGCCAAACTATTGCTTACGTGATTGATTAATCATTCGCAAATACATTTTTAGTTGACACACCGGGCTGCGCGTGCGACGTATATTTGTGTTTCTATATTCCGTCTCTGTGTGCAGTGGCATCCATTTTTGCCGGACACTTGACCAATCACAACAGCGAGCAGCAGCACATTCAAACGGTGAAACAGTGTAATAACATCTGGAGACATTTGAATATACAAAATGGAGTTTGCTACATGCTATCGGTGTGACCGTTACAGCAGTTACTAAGTTCGGGGTTGATTAGTGTTGAAGCGGTTCAAAAACAATGTAATTTATTGTGATTTCATGAATGAAATATCGTGAAGAATACACATAATTGTATTGTGGTTATTATGATTGCTGTTCCAAAGCAGTCCAGTAAAATGACGAGGGATAAAATCGAATTAGCAATGCAATTGCGGAGTAAGAAAAAAGAGCGTCCTGAATTACAAAAAAAAATGCTGGAGCTTCCTGATGCGTCGCTTAATATTGTCAAAGTCAACTTAACCAGTGAAAAACTTGAAATTGCTGCGCAATTGGAGACAAAGATGAAGGAGTTACAGGAACATCAGCGAAAGATGCTGGAACTCCAAGACAAGATAAGTACAAACACCAGATTAACAATGTCAAAGGAAAAATATGAAATTGCAGAGAAATTAGAGGAGAAAATGAAGGAGCTCCACGAACACCAGCAGAAATTACTAGAACTACAGGAGAGAACTAGCAATGATGCGAAGCTAACGACAAATTTAGAGTTGCTCCTCGAAGAAAAAGATGTTAAATTGGAAGCGGCTGTTAAAGAGAGGGATAAACTCGAACGAGAATTGTCGTCAACTAAGTCGGAGATAGCTGCATTACGACGTACATTGGAACTAGAGAGACAAGAGAGGAAAGATCTGGAGACTACTGCTCTTGATTTAATAAAGGGTGCCAAACGAAAATGGGAGGCAGCTGAGAAAGATAAAATTTCACGCCTTACTAAGCATATAGAATCACAAACGGTTCGTATAACTGAATTATGTACCAGTAATAATGAAATGAGTTCTAGATTGCAGAGAGCCCAATGTGAGCTCGAAACAATGAATGCAGAGCTTCATAAGCTCAAAATCTTCCAAGTTCAGTACAAAGAATCATTGGCAAAAACTCGAGAGTTACGGCGACAAAGTGTTCAAGGTGTTGAAACAAAACTCGAAGAGATCTCGAATCGTGCTCATAATCAACTAGCTGAATTACGGTTAAAATTAGAGATGGAAATAGCGAAAAATACTGAACTGGAAAGTGAGTTCAGGAATGAACGTGACGCGAATCACTGTCGTATGTCTCGTATGAATGTTGCACTTGAACTCGCACAGTCGGAATTAAAAGATTGTCAAGAGCAACTGCGGAGCACTCAGGCGATGATTCCAGCACGCGATCAAGAGATTGAGACACTGAGAAATCAATTAAAAGATCGTATCAATCAAATGCATGATATGACAACGGTTGAGCAATCAAATGGAACTTTACGAGAAGAAATCGCGCGTCTTCGTTTAGAAAATGAACAAATGAAGACCCAATTAGACGTCGCGAAGAGTGACCTCAATGATACATTGAATAATCTTCGTCAAAGTGAAAGTTTGACTCTTCATCTCGAAAAGAAGGTAGAAGACAAAGATGAATTACAACAGCGTCTCCAAGAATCTCAAGACAAAGAAGATGAACAATTACGTAAAGTCGATACACTAGAGGAGCTACTTCAACGTTTACAACAGAGTGTCAGTAAGTTGGAATCTGAGAATGCGTGCTTGAGACGTTCCACCGAAAATCCACGATCGAACGCTGGTCGTTCATCAATAAGTAAAGAGCCTGCGCAGAAAATTACATTACTGGAGCAGCAGATTGAACGTTTGGAAAGACAATTGCAGACTGCCCGCGAGAATTTAACGGCAGAGCGCGAAACAACAAAGCAATTGCAGCGCAACTTATGGAAAAAAGAAAAAGAATTGTCTGATACAAATTTGGATAAACGGATTGCGTTAAGAGAAACAAAGACTTTGGAAGAGAAGGTTAAACAACTTGAAGAAGAAAAAAAGAAGTTAGTAGAACAACTTGAAAAAAAATATAAGTGTGAAGAGGAAAAATCGATAAAGTTGCTAATGGAACTGGACAATGCTAAATCATCCTTGAGCGAAATCACCAAAGAATCATCAAGAAATAAGATGCAAGCTGATTCGGCTCAAAGAGCATTAACACAAGCCAATAAACAAATTGAAGAGTTACAATCATCGAGTGCTTCACTGAGGCGAGAGATGGATGCTGCACGGAAGGGTGCACGAACAAATCAAGATCGTGTTGACAGTCTTAATGCGGAAAATAAACGATTGACATTCGCTATATCTAAGCATAATGAAGAAAAAAGTGAATTAGAGGCAAAATTAGAGAAATTGGAACAGGATGTGCATAGTTATAAAATAAATATTGATTTACTGAAAGAAACGTGCACAGTTCTCGAGGAACAACTGACTGATTATGAGAGATTAACAAGTGATCACGAGACTAGAGAGAACACACTTGTTCAAGACAAAATGAAGTTGCAGAAAGAACTTGAGACTGTTGAACAGAAGCTGAGAGAAGCAAGGATAGCGCAAAATGAAGAGAAAACAAAGCGGTTTGTGGCAGAACGTACCATTGAACAATTGGAAGTAGAGACTAATGATATCGAGGATGAGCGAAATGGGCTACTGGCTCAACGCGATCAATATAAAAAATTAGCGCAGGATTTGAATAAGCAAGTGGCCACATTGACTGCTCGGTGCGGGGAATTGGAATGTGATTTACACGAAGTTGAACGCGCTTTGGAAAGTGCGCGCGGCGAAGCAATGGTTGTTAAAGAAGAATGCTCACAAAATCTGACACGACTTCATGAGATGAAAGACGCGAATATGGATTTGATGGCGGATTTGCAATCTAGCATTGAGCAGGGTCAAGATCTACGAATTCGCATCGCTGAACTGGAAAGTGTATTAGAAGAAATGCGACAATTTTATCAACAGCACGAGCTGAAAGCCGAAGGAACAAGACAGCAGCAAACTAAACTGATCGATTTTTTGCAACTTAAACTGGAGGAGTGCAGCAAGAAGAAGAAAACAGTATGTGATAAGATATTCCGATCCAAACAGAAAGAAAATGCAATACCGACCGCAATAGGGATGCCAGTCGGATACAGGGAGTTGGAAAATCAATTGACGAAGGAGCGCGCAAAAGTGAAGGCTCTGACTGAGCAATTACTGACGTGGCGAGCCACTGTTATTGCATCTCCTCCAGTATCACCACCTCCAAGTAGTCCCGAGCCGAAAAAATACACATCACAATACGTTGAGCAAGATGAAGATGCGCCCATCAACCAGACATCACTCCGAACTCGACATAATATCCCACATCGGTTCAACATTGAATTATCGATGCGTGCTGGTAAGTGTGCTGCATGCTCTGAACCCATCCAATTTGGTAAACGTTCAGCTATATGTAGCGAATGTCAACTGATGACACATCTTAAATGCACGTTGAAGGTGCCATCAAATTGTGGTTTACCTGGGGGATTTGCCAAGCATCTTGGTAAATCCTGGAATACTAGTGAGGAAAGTATTTCAACATTAAGTGGTAGCGTTCAAAAACTAACAATAGACGAGCCTGATCATGACGATCTGGAGTCAAAAAATTTACGAAGAAATGAAGGCGTGGCTATGGAAAGTTGGGTGAAAGTCCCAGGACGTGGTAAAGCATCTTGGGACAGAAAATATTTGCGCTTGGAGGGATCTTGTTTGTGCATTTATGAACACCAACCAAGTCAAGGTATGTCACCGATTAGTCGAATGGAATTAACAGAAAAAAGTGGGTTCACGATCTCTGATGATATTATTCAAGCCGAAGTACCCGGTACCGCAAAATCCGATTTACCATTTATACTACGTGTTGAGTCAAATACCTCCAATACATGCTGGCCAACGGCGCGTTTGGACATCATGGCATTGAGCCAGGTGGATAAAAAATGTTGGTTAAACTCTCTCAAGTCTGTTGAGAGTCGGAATAGTGTTAAGGGAATGGCAAGATGTTCAATGGTACAAAATATGCTTCGACTCGAGAGGAATCGATTGGATTTGAATTGCGTTGTTCAATTGGAGCAGGAAGACGTTCTCCTCATCGGTGCTGAGGAAGGGTTGTATTCTTATCGGCCATCTCAGTCAAAAATTCTAACTGTTATCCGTGGCGTCAAACGTGTTCACCAGGTTTCGCTCCATCCACATCTTGGTTTGGCACTGATGATTGCTGGTGAAGATAGACAGTTAGTTTCATGTGATTTGAGGCAATTACAGAGCAATGCTATGGCTGCGGAATGTTCAAGACCAGCAATCAATACTCATAACATTCTTGTCGGATCTGAGAGTTGTCATTTGTATCAAGTGGAAGGTAATATGCTATGCGCAGCCACTAGTTCGCAAGTAATTTTATTGAAGTGGCGTAATGATGCTGATTCCGGTGAATTTATTGCCATGAGAGAATTGAAGACACAAGAACCGTGTAGCTGCGCCATATTCACCAAGTCCAATTTGATAGTTGGCTGTCAAAAATTCTTCCAAATTGATATTAATGATTATACAATCGATGATTTTCCGGAAGAAGATGACAGTTCAGTGAAGGCAACACTAGCTGGTGTCGCAAAACTTGGAATTTTCCCTGTTGCGGTTCTCAATGTATCGACATCACCTCAATCGATGGAATTATTGCTCTGTTATAATGAGTTCGGCGTTTTTGTCAATGAATCCGGGCAACGAACACGTCCTGTCGACCCAACTTGGAGCCATTTACCATTTGCGTTCGGTAAGTGACATGAATTCATTACCGATCGTTATGTTCAGCCTGAACATTATTATTTTCATGTTTCTGTACTCAAATTTTCCAATAGCATTCCGGCAATCTTACCTCTTCATCATACATTTTTCATCTGTGGAAGTAATCAAGTTAACACCGGAAGCTTTTCGTTCATACACAAAACTACCAGAGCGTGCGCTGATTGAATTGAGCAATCCACGATACTTGGGTCATGCAGGAATGAAAGGAATATATATCGCAGTTGCTAATTCAACGTTAGACATCCAGAAAATCGATGGACCCGCATCGATACTTTCCAAGATGAGTGGTAGTCTTTTGAGTTTGGATTCGATGTAAGTACGGAATCTCAAGATATACGTTTACGGTATTACTGGATCAATCATACAAATGTAGTCTTTTTTCTTGTTTATAGAGGTAATAACGATGAAAGTAGTTCGGAGTTCAGTTTCACACCGAGTCTTCTGGAGACTCTGGACAATCCGGGTAAGAAAGTCCATTTTGCCAATCAGTCAGATCGTTGAAAGCGTTATTGTATTTCTCATCGAGATTTCGGTTTTTCACTAATATATTTTTGGTTAGAGTACTAACTGTACCGTATAATTAAGACGTTTGATTAGCCTAAGAGTGAGTCATATATTACTTTGTATTATTATCAATAATTGACAATAATTATTTAGTCTAGAAAGGAGCAACGAAAAGTATTGTATAGATCTGAATATTTGTCGTATTTATTGTAACATCAAATGATTCATATCAAAATGTTTCATAATTATTATTAACTGTCTCTCCACGAATGATTGTGATGTATATTGGAGAGCAAATTTTTTTTTTCTCATAATTGTGCCACTGTGGCATAGACGTACTCACAACTTCCATACCATATGCATACGATTCCAATTGTCGCTTATGATAAAAACGTAGGCATAATACAATTACACATACATTAAGATACATAATTCTTATTTTCGTTGAATTTTATATCACTACGAAACCTCTGTACTTTTAATAAAATACTTGAATTCGTTTTAATAAAGATGAAATATTTCATTGAGCTATAGTAAATAGAAAAATCTATTTCAGTCTTTAGTAGGGAATCACGCGACGAAATTAATAATGTATTGTAATGTGATCACTAATATAAATGGCATGACTATCCCCGACGATCATTTTATTTTCGTATACTTCGAGAGCTCAATTACATTTTAAATGAAATATAAGGTTATTTTTACCATAGTTATAAATTTAGTTGCGAAAAACTTGTCGACATAAAACACCAGGCTGCTGTGATACTCTCCAATTATTAGTGGGAGAAACGTATTTGCCGATGCATAAAAATAAATATTCGATGCAGTATGCTGTGGCATCCGGCCACCCTTGACACTGAGCTTCAAGAAGTCGCTGCATATTCATCAGCGTTCGCTATGATGCACGCT
Source organism: Meteorus colon (assembly GCA_030523085.1). Taxonomy (NCBI): domain Eukaryota; kingdom Metazoa; phylum Arthropoda; class Insecta; order Hymenoptera; family Braconidae; genus Meteorus; species Meteorus colon. The sequence goes on from JAPYZH010000382.1 coordinate 51,692, forward strand.
CTGTTATTTTAAAAACTGGTTCCCATTGTTTCATGACATTCAATGAAGTATGGCTGATTTACATTATTTTTCGACTATGTTGAATCGATTATCCCAAATTTGTGTTAGGAAATTATGTGATATCTGTCGCTAATCAATGATTTTTCCATATAGACACAATTAGCGTATGACTGCTGTCAAAATTCGATCTCGATATGGGTTCAGTCTTGGTAGCCTGGAAATGATGAGCCTCTATTGTTTGAGTTCATAAATTGACGTGCTTCTTTTCACGAAGGATTATACAAGAACAATGCATCTTCGCTGTGTCAAGTGATATGATAACAGACAGTCCATAGCATGTGCGTACACATGCTTTTTTCTGTCGCTATGCAGTGGAAAATCCAGAATTCAAGAAGAATGATAAAAACTGACATTTCCATCAGAAACATGATACATAAGTATATTATTTGGTTAGCATAATGAATCAGTTCATAATGAACCGATAAGAATGATATTCATAATCTTCCTATTCATGTAAATGTGGTACCGTATCTATCTGTTTTACACAGGACGAATTCATATGGATAACCCATATTATATGTATAGGCCATATATCATCTTGATTCTGAATGTAACCAATGTCTTGGACATTTTCCTTTAATTCTGCTAGGAAACAAAATGACAGGAATTAATATTATACCATATGCGTGGATATATGATAGTTGAAGGCTCACCGTCAATCAAAGTATGAACCCTGATAACAGTGGAGATAATGCATGAATTCTGTGATAGTACTAATATGAAATGTACATATGCTTAATTCTCTGAATAGAAATATAGGACACCGGTTGAACCGTTAATTTATTATGGTGATTCTACGAATATGACCCCGACAATCATTTTAGATATACTTGACAGTCGATCAAAATCTGAAGATATACTGATAATGGGTAGCTTTCGTATCTGGCATTTTTTTCTCCAATACAGGAATCGTATCCCCATACGAATTTGTGGAATATCTAACGACCCCACGGATGTGAGGGGTTGGTCATTCACCGGGATATGCTAATAAAGTGGACGTATTGGCTAGAGGTCAATTCGAACTCCGATTTCAATGGCAAGCGCATTTGAATAAGTTTAGTGGAAATTCTACCGATTCTCAGCCCCACTTTGCCGGCTGCAGGACGACCGATTTTGGTATAAAGGTGTGTGTCGTCACAGTCCGCAACACTATCCCTTTCCCAGTTGCATTTGATGTATCGGTATAGCGCTTAGCCGTTATTGAGCAATCCCGTTTATTATCAATTGCTAAGTCTACTGGATAAGTACTGGACGGCAGTTTAACGTCTTATTTTCTGTTAACTGATACAAATTTTTGCTCATGGTGGGTTGAGGTTCGAATAATTTTCTGTGAAGTAACCAAACATTCAATCATGACGAATAAAGGGGATGACAAGCGCACCGTATTCAATCCTTGCACACAAGGGGCGATGGAAGCCGGTGAAGAAATAGTAATTTCGGGAATAGCAGGGAGGTTCCCCGAATCTGATAACATGAGACATCTACAAGAGAATCTTTTCAATAAAGTTGATTTAATTACCGATGACGATCGTCGTTGGAAATTGGGTGAATAAAAGATTCATGTGTTCCACCGTAATAGCTACATCACGTTTATGCATTGGCTGAAAATTGATTCATTTGATATTCTAGATCATCTTGAGATCCCACAACGGACAGGAAAGATTAATAATATAAGCAAATTTGATGCACTTTTTTTTGGAGTTCACTTCAAACAAGCCCATACAATGGATCCAATGTGCAGAATGTTGATGGAACATGCATATGAAGCAGTTATCGATGCTGGTGTCAATCCGAGACAATTGCGAGGGACTAAAACTGGTGTTTTCATTGGTGCTTGTTTCTCGGAGTCTGAAAAGACATGGTTCTACGAAAAGTTACAGGTAAGGCATATTAAATATCCGCAGTTACTCACATCTATCAAATATATGATTTGTTTTCATCATATCACAAATAGGTCAATGGGTTTGGAATCACCGGCTGTAGTAGAGCCATGTTGGCTAACAGAATTTCATATTGGCTTGGCGTCACGGGCCCAAGTTATACAGTCGATTCTGCTTGTAGCTCTAGTCTTTTTGCAATGGAACATGCCTATAGAGCCATCCGGAGTGGACAATGTGATGCTGCGCTTGTGGGCGGCGCCAATCTCTGTTTGCATCCTTACGTGTCTTTGCAATTCTCTCGATTAGGTAATAGAATTGAATCAGAAGTATAGAAAGAGACAAATTTCAAAAACCACGAGTTTATTTTCCATCATCCAACAATTTTGTAGGTGTGCTATCTTCTGATGGCCGTTGCAAATCCTTCGACGCTAACGCAAATGGTTACACTCGGAGCGAGACTGTCAGCATTGCATTTTTACAAAAGTCAAAAGACGCCAAGCGTATATATGCAACAGTGGTACACGGTAAAACTAACTGCGATGGATTCAAAGAACAGGGTATTACGTTTCCATCGAGTGTAATGCAAAGCGTACTATTGAAAGAATTTTACGAAGAGTGCAAAGTACCACCAAATAGTTTGCCTTACGTTGAAGCTCATGGGACTGGTACTAAAGTTGGTGATCCAGAAGAAGTGAATGCGATTGATACTGTTTTTTGCACTGGGCGCAAAAAACCTTTGAAAATTGGAGCTGTCAAATCAAATTTAGGACATGCAGAGCCAGCCAGTGGAATGTGCTCTATTGCCAAGGTTATAATTGCTAATGAAACGGGCATCATACCGCCGAATCTGCACTATAAAAATTCACGCGACGGTGTCAAAGCATTGGAAGACGGTCGTATACAAGTGGTCACGGAGCCAACTCCGTGGGAAGGTGGTCATGTCGGTGTGAGTTCCTTTGGTTTCGGTGGTGCCAATGTACACATTCTCCTCAAATCTAATCCGAAAGAAAAAATTAATGGTGGTGCACCTAAAGATGATTTGCCGAGACTCATAGTGGCATCTGGTAGGACCGAAGAAGCAGTCGAAAGTATTCTACATGATGTGAGTTTTTATCAATAGATTTGTCGAACAACGTTGCGTATAGAGATCACATTTCATTTACCTGTCAACAGATTGAGAGTCGACCACTTGATATTGAGTATGTGAAGTTACTCCATGACATTCATGATGACAATATTCTTGGTCATCTATACAGAGGCTACACAGTTCTAGAGAATAATATTCCACAAAAGAAACGTATTCGAGCAATCGATCATTATCCGGGTGCAAAGCGACCAGTTTGGTTCGTTTTCTCTGGTATGGGATCGCAATGGGCGGGTATGGGTACCGCATTGTTGCGGATGCCAGTCTTCGCCAAAGCCATTCAAAAATGTGACGCTGTGCTGAAACCTCGTGGTGTTGATATCTATGACATTCTCACCAACTTGGACAAAATTACATTCGAAAACATTTTGAATTCTTTTGTGGGAATCGCTGCGGTACAAATTGGACTTGTTGATCTTCTCGAGTCACTTGGTATCATTCCTGATCGAATAATTGGGCATTCAGTAGGAGAACTAGGATGTGCTTATGCCGACGGTTGTTTCACTGCAGAACAAATGGTATTAGCTGCTTATTCTCGAGGACTAGCATCTATTGAAACTGATACTATTCACGGTTCTATGGCTGCCGTTGGCCTTGGTTATAATAACATCAAAGATCTTTGTCCACCCGATATCGAGGTAGCATGTCACAACGGTCCTGAGAGTTCGACAATCAGCGGGCCCTCTGAATCAATGAAAGCATTTGTAGCACATCTTCAAGCGAACAAAATATTTGCTCGTGAGGTTCCATGTGGTAATATCGCGTATCACAGTCGATACATCGCTGATGCTGCACCAAAATTACTTGAATACCTCAGGGAAGTCATCCCAGAGCCAAAACCTAGAAGCCCAAAATGGCTGAGTACTTCAGTGCCACGGAATCAATGGACATCGGCAGAAGCACGTCTATCATCTGCGGAATATCATACAAATAATCTCTTGAGTCCTGTTTTATTTGAAGAAACTTCGACTATGATACCCAAAGACGCAGTAACCATTGAAATTGCACCGCACGGTTTGCTCCAAGCAATCTTGAAAAGATCTCTGAATTCTGAGGTTACAAATGTACCATTGACCCAACGCGGTCATGCTGATAACGTTCAAGTATTTCTGCAAGCCATCGGTAAACTCTACAATGCTGGCCTCCAACCATTAGTCTCAAATCTCTACCCGGAAGTTCAACTCCCCGTTTCTCGTGGTACGCCGATGATCTCACCTTTGATTAAATGGGAACATTCAGATGATTGGTACGTGACATCGTACAGAATGCAGGAAAAAATCACATCCGGCGAGCGAGTAGTTGAAGTTACCCTGAGTGACGAAGATTACGAATACATGGCGGGTCACATTATTGATGGAAGGAATCTTCTACCTGCCACCGGATATCTCGCACTCGTCTGGGAAACTGTCGGTATGATGAGAGGTGAATTATATACTGAAGTTTCAATTGTTTTTCAAGACGTAAAGTTTCTGCGCGCAACTACACTTTCCAAGAACGGTACATTGCAACTCACAGTGATGATACAGAAAGGTACAGGTAGATTTGAGGTGATCGAAGGAGGTGCAGCTTTGGTAACAGGTCATGTCCATTCCACACGGAAACCATCCCTCGAAAAAATGAATCCGTCGATGCCGGAAGATGTCGAAAAAGAAGAGATGTCGGCCAAAGATTTTTATAAAGAGCTCCGACTTCGCGGTTATCATTATGATGGTCTATTCAAAGGAGTTAAAAGTGCTACAATTAGTGGCTCTAGAGGCACAATAGCCTGGTCTAATAACTGGGTCGCATTCATGGACAATATGCTTCAAATGCAAATTCTGGGGATGGATTATCGAGGTCTGTGTGTTCCAACGAGGATTCAAAAGCTTGTTATAGATACTAGAATGCATCTCAATCAGATACGCGCCATATCCAATGATTCCAAAGGTACGCGAACTCTATTTCCTTCCGTAGTATTTATAGTAGAACATTGAACCATTAATAATACAGTTTTTTCTCTCGTAGAATGCCGGGTCTATTGTGACAAAACATTGGACTTAATTATCTCCGGTGGGGTTGAAATCCGAGGGCTCAAAGCAAATGCAATCGCTCGTAGAAAATTCGCGGGTGAGCCTGTTTTAGAATCCTATGAATTTATCGCTCATCGTGATCGCGCAGAGATGTGTTTAAAGGACGCTGTCCATGTGGCAACTCATATCGCTCTGGAAAATCATCTGACAACAAAAGTAAAGACGTTGGAAGTATGTGAAGAAGGAAAAAATTCAATATGCAAATTGATGTCACCGTTTATTTTGGAAACTCTCAATAATCTCCCTCTTATCCGAGCTGATGTGAGTGTGCTCACTCGTGATGATATACCCGGAGAAGACAACCTTCCACAAAGTATTATGGCTGTGAATTCAAAAAAGCTCCCGATCGGTGCAAATGCACTTCTTCTAGCTGGTCACAATATTTTATCACAGGAAAAAAGTGAGTTGATCACAGAACTTCTACATGTTGTGAAGGATGCTGGCTTCATACTGACCCTTGAATCAGGAAACTACGCTGACTTAATCACATCAGCGCAAAAAAACAGCTTGAACATAATTTTCGAAAAGGTTGTAGAAAATTCGGTGCTATTATTATTGAGAAAACAACAAAAATTACCGGAAGATTCGATAATTGTGAAGGTCAGCAACGATACATTCACATGGGTTGACGAGATAAAATCTGCTCTGACGACAGTAATGGAACGTGAATCCAGCAACACTACCAGAATTCTTGTGGTTGGAGAAAAACAATTCGAAAGTGGTGTAGTAGGGTTAGTTAACTGCTTGAGAAAAGAACCGGGTGGTGAAATGGTGCGAGGCTTTTTGATACAGGATGAAAATGCTCCCAGTTTTTCTCTATCATCTTCTTCATATATGAATCAACTCAAATTGGATCTCGCACTCAATGTGCTGAGATCAAATGGTAAATGGGGATCTTACAGACACACCCAACTACCGCCGCCAGCTCTGCGTCCGTGTACTCATGTATGGGCCAATCAAATGGTGCGCGGTGACTTAAGTTCGTTCCAGTGGGTTGAAGGTCCCATCAAATCTGAATTTACAAATCCAAATCTCGTTCATGTTGTTTATTCATCGATCAACTTCCGTGATATAATGTTGGCCAGCGGTAAACTTGCAACAGATGCTGTCACAAAGAATCGGACCCAGGAAGAAGGCGTTCTAGGTTTCGAATACAGTGGGATCGATTCAGCCGGACGTAGGGTCATGGGCCTCATTTCATCTCAAGGACTCACAAATAAAGCTGTAATCGATCGTGATCTTTCATGGTATGTTCCGGACAGTTGGACCCTCGAAGATGCTGCGACAGTACCATGTGTTTACGCAACATGTTATTATGCTTTATATCTCAATGGGAGAATAAAGAAAGGCGATAAGGTACTTATTCATGCGGGTTCGGGTGGTGTTGGACAAGCGGCCATTACATTGGCACTCAACGAAGGTTGTGAAGTATTTACGACTGTTGGATCACTTGAGAAGCGACAATTCATAAGAGAAAAATTTCCGCAAATTCCTGATTCTCACATCGGGAATTCACGAGATACAACTTTTGAACAGTTAATTCTGAAACAGACGAGCGGTCATGGTGTTGATATTGTCTTGAATTCATTGGCTGAAGAAAAATTACAGGCGTCGATTCGTTGCCTTGCTGTTAGCGGTAGGTTTTTGGAGATTGGCAAATTTGACATGATGAGTGATAATCAACTGGGAATGGCAATATTCATGAAAGAAATAAGTTTTCATGGTGTGCTGTTGGATAATGTATTTGATGCACCTGTGGAGCAGAAAACACGTTTGAAATCACTCTTGCAAAAAGGCTTAGACGAAGGCTGGATAAAACCACTGGAAAGAACAGTGTTCTCCAAAAATCAAGTTGAGAAGGCTTTTCGTTACATGGCTAGTGGTAAACACATTGGTAAAGTTATTATCAATGTCGCAGATGAAAACAACCTTGATAACAATGCTATTGAAGCACTGCCGCGGTATTATTGTATGTCAGATCGTAGCTACATTATTCATGGAGGTCTAGGCGGCTTCGGTTTGGAGTTAGCAGATTGGTTGATTCTACGAGGAGCTCGGAACGTTATTTTAACATCACGATCCGGTTTGAAAAATGGTTATCAACGTATGCGAATAGCATTATGGCGGAGCTATGGTGCGAATGTAGTAGTGGTCTCCGGAAAAGATGCATCAAATCGTCGCGAGTGTACGGAAATCCTCAATGCTGCGGCGAATCTCGCGCCAATTGATGCGATATTTAATTTAGCAGCAGTAATTCATGACGGATTATGGGAAAATCAGACGCCTGATCAATTCGAGGAATCTTTTAGAGCTAAAGCTTGGAGCACAAAGGTTCTTGATGAACTTTCTAGAAAATTGTGTCCCCAACTGCGGCATTTCGTCGTGTTTTCATCGGTCGTCTGTAGTCGTGGAAATGCTGGGCAAAGTAATTATGGTATGTCTAATTCTGTAATGGAGAGGATTTGTGAAAAACGAACTGCCGATGGATTACCTGCTTTGGCTATTCAATGGGGCGCTATCGGAGATGTTGGATTACTAGCTGATATGCAAGAAAATGATAAACAAATCATAATTGGTGGCACTCTGCAACAAAGAATTTCGTCATGTCTCCAAGAACTCAACAGTTTTCTCACCCAAAATGCACCGATTGTTGGAAGTATGGTTGTTGCTGAAAAGAAAAACAGTGGATTGGACTCTCTCAATATTGTTGACACAGTTCTCAATATCATGAACGTGAAAAATTTGAATGTAGTTAGTCACCATACATCCCTGGCGGAACTTGGTATGGACTCAATTATGGCAGTTGAAATCAAACAAACATTGGAACGCGAATTCGATATATTTTTGACGGCACAAGATATCAGGAGCCTCAATTTTGCTAAATTGTTAGAGATGAATTCGGAGAGAATAGAGCATAAAAGGGAGAAATTAGGGAATATCGATGGCACGGAATTAGTCACTGGAATGAAATTACTCATCCGGTTGCTGGGAGAAGAAACAATGCAGATGGAGCGCTGTATGAAACTTCAAACGAGAAATGAGATCGGACGGCATGAAGTATTTTTAATACCCGGGATTGAGGGGTGCGGTTCCATATTTTGTAACCTTGCAGGCAACATAAAATCGCCAGCTACATGTTTGCAGTTAGACAATACGCAGATGGATTATTCGTCGATTTCAGAAATGGCCAATGAATTGTTATTAGTAAGTTTAGTGCTTGTACCGGTATTATTGAATGTATGAAGAATCATTATTTGAAAATGATAGATCGGTTTCTCCTTGCTTTAGCATGTTCAAATGAGGAATAAAGGTCGCAGAGACTTTGTGATCGCAGGATACTCATTTGGATCACTGGTGGCAATCGAACTCGCAAGGAAATTGGAAAGTGAAGGCCTCACGGGACGATTGGTTCTCATTGATGGTGCCCCGGAACTGATGAAAGCTATCAAAGATCAGCAATTGACAGCATCATGCAATGAACAATTGGAAATAAATGTGCTTGCAGGCGTTATGGACATTGTGGCGCCCGCATTGAGTGGAAAGGTATTCAATATTATTCGTTTTCGTTCACAGACTTTAATCATGACCTCTTTTCTCATGGGAATTCATAATTACGTTTCAGCTCTGTGTCGACTTACAACAGTGTACATCATGGCAGGAAAGATTAGATAAATTCATAGCACGAATACCAGCGGAATCTTTGTCTATTTCCGCTGAATATCAGAGAAATATTTGTACGGCTGTTTACAAACGTCTCATTGCCCTAGAAAATTACGATGTTTCGAGTTTGCCACCACTCAGATCATCCATCATTCTTTTGAAGCCATCGATGCCATCAGTGAATAATATGAGCAATGACTATGGCCTCAGCAAGTTGACACGTGAGAAGGTTGAAGTATACACAATTGAGGGCAATCATGTTACAATATTAGATAATACCAAAATCGCAACAGCCATCAATGGTGAACCACTTGAAGATGCGGCAGCATTCAAAGCAAGTATCATGGAAGATGGTAAAATTATAACACCTCTCATGGAATCAACAAAAACCAGATCATGAAAAGTATCTCATCTTTGTTGGGTTGAAGTGACAACGAATTATCGTGATCATTCGCATGATGACTGATACATCAACGTTGAGCACATGTTGTCAATATTAAGAATAATATTTTTCCTGGAGACAAACTTCATGAAGAATAAATGGTTATCAAAGATTTATCAAGTGTATCCAAAATTTTTACTTCTGCATGTGGCGAAGTGCTGTACAATATCTATTTGACATTTCATTCCATTGTAAAACTCCTGAACGTGAGCCGAATCCACAACATTCGTGATGGAACGTTGCAGAGATAAGTTTTCTTCTGACATGAGTAGTTGATGTATGAATGCCGTTTTATTTTTTGGACAAAATACGGTTTTTATACGTACATAGGTGAGAATGATAAACTCGTTGATTGTCATTCAGTTGTCTGACAGAAATGAATGACTTTACATGTCAAAATACATCCATCAGTGGAGCAGTTAGAAAGTATACCATGACATACAGTGATTTTTTATTTGAGATGAATTTTTTCTGATGTGATAGCTCATGTAGAATTATCAAGAACAAAAAGTAGTGTTGTTTTTTTCTTTCGTTGATTGTGTTTCTGAGATGATGAGCATTGGCAAATACATAATTGAATAACTTTTCGCATCAATTTCACGTATGACGCAATGTATTACATATTAATTCATAAATGACTTTGTTATCGGATTGATTACTGAGGTGAAGAATCACGATGTTATGACACATCCAAGTTTCAGAAAAGAGAACTTTATATAATGTCATTCAGAAATGAATATTCGATGCAATATGTAACGAGATCCGGTAACCCCTGACACGAAGCCAGGGGCAATGGTTGCATATTCATTGAATTTCGCTATTCGCATGGTCTATTCGTTTGTGAGATGCTCCCCACACTTTTTTACAGGTGGATGTAGGTAACATTGCAGGTGAGTAATTTTTGTGAGATTATTGCCTCGAAAAATGTAGTGGCGAAAGCGATAGGAGTGGGCCCCCAAAATTGGTTACGAATGGACTTCAAACTCACGAATGAAGTTTCAAGATAGAATAAATTCTCTGATATGATGGCATAGTCTTCTTTTTTGGATAGTCAATATCACATCCCATTGCGGGATAGTCCAGACTGTATAATCATCGACTGAAAGGCATGAGAATCACGAACATTTTTGGGAACACTTTGGAGTGTCTTCACTTGAAATGAAAATGACACGAATTGCTTGGGCGTTTAAGAAAATGCGATCTAAGATATAATAGTACGTCTATGTGACAGCTTCATATCATGGAACCCTAATCAATCCCCTATTCCTCCAATACGGAATGAATATGAAGTGAATTATTTCCTTTAGATACTGTTGTAACCGCAATGCTTGCATTTATCGTCTATTTTTAATATTTAAGTTCTTTTATTACGAGATTTTCACTTACAAACATATTTTTGCAGTCGTATGCAACGTATCACGGAATGAATCACACAGACCGTGAAAAGTCTAACCATGGTGTAAAGCTTTTCTATGGATTGATCGATATGATAGCAAGGTAAAATCTAGCGAAATTCATACACCATATAAATTTATGCAATTACCAACTAACTTGCCGATCTGAAGTGTCAATCATACGCTATGTTAATCGAACAGACTTACTGAGTAAAGGTCAATTGAAACTTTGATTTAAATTTCAAAAAATTTACGTAACTTTAGTGGAAATTCAGACTATCCTCGTACGACAATTCAGTATATGCTCAGGAGGGAGCATTCATTATATAAAGCCATTCGGCATCGTTGTGCGCATCATTGTTCAGTTCCAACTCGTGTTGGAAATGTGGTCGTTGAATTGAAAAGTTGTAGGCAGTATTCCAATTTTTGCATGCCCGATTCCCAAGTTTGACTTTCTGTATAGCGATATTTTCTTTAGCTCATGGTGAATTGAGATATTTCCGGAATTTTCTTCGAGAAATTTTAACGAGTTAATATGAAGAATAAAGTGGGCGAAGGTCGCACCATTTTCGATCCTTGCACACAAGGAACGATGGATGCGGGTGATGAAGTTGTTATCTCTGGATTCTCCGGAAGATTCCCTGATTCCGATAACGTGAGACATCTCCAAGAGAATCTCTTCAATAAAGTTGACTTAATTAGCGATGACGAGCGTCGTTGGAAATTGGGTAAATGATTAGTTCATTTTTTACCATTATGAGCATTGAGTTGCGATCTGACAGAATCAATTCATCTGATTTTGTAGATCATGTTGAGATCCCCCCACGACTGGGAAAAATAAATAATCTCGGTAAGTTCGACGCGCTCTTCTTTGGGGTGCATTTCAAACAAGCCCACACAATGGATCCAATGTGCAGAATGTTGATGGAACATGCATATGAGGCAGTCATAGACGCTGGTGTCAATCCGAGACAATTGCGAGGGACTAAAACTGGTGTTTTCGTCGGTGCTTGCTTCTCGGAGTCTGAAAAAACATGGTTTTATGAAAAACTGCAGGTGCAATTACTTTCAATTTCGAATTGTTAATCACATTTTTGGCCAATGATAATACTTTCCCTCTTTAACAATTGACAGGGGAATGGATTCGGGCTTACTGGTTGCAGCAAAGCCATGTTAGCCAATAGAATATCATATTGGTTCGGTGTTACTGGCCCAAGTTACACAGTTGATACCGCCTGCAGCTCCAGCTTTTTTGCAATGGAGCAGGCCTACAGGGCCATTCGCAATGGTTCATGTGATGCTGCAATCGTCGGTGGTGCCAATTTATGTTTACACCCTTACGTATCACTTCAGTTCAACCGATTAGGTGACAAAAATTTATCTAAATCATCAGGATGTCGAACAGGAGAATTTTCAATTGACAGGTTGAAAATCACTTTTATCCGCGAGGGTTTCACGACTATTTGATTTTCAGGTGTGTTGTCTCCTGATGGTACATGTAGATGCTTTGATGCCGATGCAAATGGATATACTCGTAGTGAGACTGTTAGTGTCGCCTTCTTGCAGAGAGCTAAAAATGCGAAACGAATTTATGGAACAATAGTTCATGCCAAAACAAATTGCGATGGATTCAAACCGCAGGGCATTACTTTTCCGTCAAGTATAATGCAAGGTGCACTTCTGAAGGAATTTTACGAAGAATGTAAAGTAGCACCGAACAGTTTAACGTACGTTGAAGCTCATGGAACTGGCACCAGAGTTGGTGATCCGGAAGAGTTAACTGCTATCGATAGTATATTCTGTTCTGACCGTAAAACACCTTTGAGAATCGGGTCGATCAAATCGAATTTAGGACATGCTGAGCCAGCTAGTGGAATGTGCTCCCTCGCCAAAGTGTTAATCACTAATGAAACGGGCATGATACCACCAAATCTTCACTATAAACGTCCGCGCGAGGGGGTTAAAGGTCTAGAAGAAGGACGATTAAAAGTGGTGACTGAGCCAACGCCGTGGGAGGGTGGCAATATTGCAATTAGTTCATTTGGCTTCGGTGGTGCGAATGCGCACATCCTGATAAGATCTAATCCGAAGGAGAAGATAAATGGCGGAGTACCGCAAGACGATCTACCAAGACTAGTAGCTGTGTCTGGTAGATCTGAGGAAGCAGTGAACACCATTCTTCAAGATGTAAGTTCCATCACAAAATGTTGAACCCAAATCTAGAACCATTACATTTCTTTTCATTTGTTCATCAACAGATAGAAAACCGGCCAATTGACGTCGACTATATCAAATTACTTCATGATATTCATGTGGATGAGATTCCTGGACATTTATATAGAGGATACACGGTTCGAGGGAATACTAAGTCGCAAGAGAAATGTATGAAAGAAATCGATCATTATCCTGGAGCAAAGCGACCAATTTGGTTTGTTTTCTCTGGCATGGGATCACAATGGGCGGGCATGGGTGCACAATTATTACGGATGCCAGTGTTTGCCAGAGCTGTGAAAAAATGTGACGATGTCTTGAAACCTCGCGGGGTTGATATCTATAACATTTTAACCAACCCAGACAAAACGACATTCGATAACATTTTAAACTCTTTCGTGGGAATTGCCGCAGTTCAAATCGGTCTTGTTGATGTTCTTGAATCACTCAACATCGTTCCTGACCATATAATCGGGCACTCAGTGGGAGAATTGGGATGTGCTTACGCAGACGGATGTTTTACCGCAGAACAAATGGTATTAGCGGCTTATTCTCGAGGGTTGGCATCCATTGAAACTGATACTATTCGCGGTTCCATGGCTGCTGTTGGCCTTGGTTATAATGACGTTAAAGATCTCTGCCCACCCGATATCGAGGTAGCATGCCACAATGGTTCCGAGAGTTCCACGATTAGCGGTCCGGCTGACTCCATGAAAGCTTTTGTGGCTCATCTCCAAGCCAACAAAATCTTCGCTCGTGAAGTTCCATGCAGCAACATTGCATATCACAGTCGATATATTGCTGATGCTGGGCCGAGACTCTTGAAATATCTCAAAGAAGTAATTCCCAATCCGAAACCACGGAGCGCTAAGTGGTTCAGTACGTCAGTGCCACGGGATCAATGGACAACACCGAAAGCTCGCTTCTCATCTGCTGAATATCACACAAATAATCTCCTGAGTGCTGTATTATTTGAAGAAACTTCGAGTATGATACCCAAAGATGCAGTGACAATTGAAATTGCACCACATGGTTTGCTCCAAGCTATTTTGAAAAGATCGCTCAATGCCGGCGTCACAAATATTGCTTTGACCCAACGCGGTCACAAGGATAATGTTGAAGTATTTGTACAGGCCATAGGCAAGCTTTACAATATTGGTTTACAGCCAGTCATTTCAAATCTATACCCAGAGGTTCAACTTCCGGTTCCTCGGGGTACGCCAATGATCTCGCCTCTTATTAAATGGGAACATTCTGATGATTGGTATGTCACATCATTCAAACAACAAGACAAAATCACATCAGGCGAACGAATAGTTGAGGTGACTCTGAGCGACGAAGATTATGACTACATGGCAGGTCACATAATTGATGGTAGGAATCTTGTGCCAGCCACAGGATATCTACAACTCGTATGGGAAACTGTTGGTATGATGGAAGGCGAATATTACTCTCAACTTTCAATTGTCTTCCAAGATGTGAAATTCCTCCGTGCAACAACGCTTCCTAAGGAGGGATCTATAGAGCTCACTGTGATGGTCCAGAAGGGAACTGGTAGATTTGAAGTAGTGGAGGGTGGTGCAGCTGTTGTCACAGGCTACGTGCATTCTACAACGAAACCGTCTCTGGAAAAAATGAATCCACCAAAAAGAAAACCTACCGAAAAAGAAGAAATGTCGAGCAGAGATTTTTACAAAGAACTAAGGCTTCGTGGTTATCATTACGAAGGTCTTTTCAAAGGTATCAAAAGCGCTACAACTAGTGGATCTAGGGGTAAAATAGCTTGGAATAATAATTGGGTGGCCTTTATGGATAATATGCTGCAAATTCAGATTCTTGGAATAGATTCTCGTGGTCTTCGCGTTCCTACAGGAATTCAGAAGCTCGTCATAGATACGAAGATGCATGTAGATCAAGTTCGCACCATCGTGAGTGAAACCAAAGGTTTGAAAAGTCCATTGCTTACATTATTCTTAGCTCAATAACATCAGTCTATTCATGGCATGCATTCTTTTTCCGCAGAATTGCCTGTATACTGTGACAGGACATTGAACCTAATAACAGCGGGTGGCGTTGAAATACGAGGACTTCAAGCCAGTGCTATTCCCCGCAAAAAAAACGTAGGCGAGCCTGTTTTAGAATCTTATAAATTCATACCTCACAGAGATCGTGCTCAAATGTCTCGGAATGAAGCTGTACATGTAGCAACGCACATAGCACTCGAAAACCATATGTCAATGAAAGTAACGACCTTAGAAGCCTTCGATCAGAGCCAAAACACAATAGAAGACTTGATGTCTCCGATTATTTTGGGAACTTTGAATAACCTTCCTCTTATACAAGCTGATGTGGGGATCCTTGCTAATGAAAACACTTTTGAAGAAGGTAGTATTCCACCAAATGTCAATGTTATGGATTTGAAAAAGCTCCCAACTGATGTGAATGCCCTTCTTCTATCTGGTTACAATCTTTTATCTCAAAAGAATAATGAATTAGTGACTCGATTGCTTCATGCTGTGACTGATGATGGGTTCGTATTGACACTTGAATCTGGAAATGTCAATGATCTAATCACTTCAGCCAAAAAACACAACTTGAATATTATCTTTGAAAAGACTGTGAACAAATCCTTGCTTCTGTTATTGAGAAAACATCAGAACGTACCTACTGATTTGACCATCGTAAGAGTGAGTAACGATAAATTCACTTGGGTTGATGAACTGAAATCTGCACTTAAAGCCGCAACTGAATATGAGGCTGGCGGCAACGTTCGAATACTTGTCGTGGGTGAAAAACAATTTGAGAATGGTGTATTGGGTTTAGTCAATTGTCTACGTAGAGAACCGGGTGGTGAAGTGGTGCGATGCTTCCTGATACAAGATGAAATCGCACCAAATTTTTCTGTACCTAATCCATTATATGCTAATCAGCTCAAATTAGATCTGGTCATGAATGTTCTGAGATCTAATAATACGTGGGGTTCCTATCGACATCTATATCTTCCGCCTGCTGTTTCGCGTCCATGTAACCATGCCTGGGCAAATCAATCGGTACGCGGTGATCTGAGTTCGTTACAGTGGTTTGAAGGCTCTATAAAACCTGGGTTCACACACCCAGATCTTGTGCGCATTGTTTATTCAGCACTCAACTTCCGTGACATAATGTTAGCTAGTGGCAAACTTGCAACAGAAATTGTTGCAAAAACCAGAGCACAGGAAGAATGCATTCTCGGTTTTGAGTACTGCGGCATTGATTTATCTGGACAGAGAATCATGGGTCTCATTCCATCCCAAGCTCTTACAAATCAGGCTGTGATCGATCGTAATCTTGCGTGGAATGTTCCGAAAGGTTGGACACTAGAAGATGCTGCGACCGTGCCATGTGTTTATGCGACATCTTATTACGCATTATATCTCAGTGGGAATATGAAGAAAGGTGACAAAGTTCTGATTCATGCAGGCTCTGGTGGTGTTGGACAAGCCGCTATTACATTAGCTCTCAATGAGGGTTGTGAGGTATTTACCACTGTTGGAACAGAAGAAAAGCGACAGTTCATAAGGGAAAGATTCCCTCAAATTCCTGAGAATCATATTGGAAATTCACGTGATACAAGTTTCGAACGGCTCGTTCTAGAACAGACAAATGGACAGGGCGTTGATATTGTATTGAATTCTTTGGCTGAAGAAAAACTTCAGGCTTCAATTCGTTGTCTTGCCGTTTGCGGTAGATTTTTAGAAATTGGGAAATTTGATATGGCTAATGATAGCCAAATAGGCATGAGTGCATTCCTCAAAGAGATTAGTTTTCATGGAATTCTCTTGGACAATTTATTCGATGCACCGCCGGAACGCAAAGTTTATCTGAAAAAACTTCTCCAAAAAGGCTTGGACAACGGATCAATAAAGCCTCTTAGTAGAACAGTCTTTCCCAAAAACCAAGTCGAAGCCGCATTCCGATACATGGCTGCTGGTAAACATATTGGAAAAGTTATCATCAATGTATTGGATGAAAAGAAACTTGACAACATTGCTATTCCTGCATGCCCACGCTATTGTTGCCTACCAGATCGCAGTTACGTCGTACTGGGAGGGCTCGGCGGCTTCGGACTGGAGTTAGTCGATTGGCTTATTTTACGTGGCGCACGTAATCTTGTTCTGACATCACGAACAGGGATCAAGAATGGATATCAACAAATGCGCATTGGTTTATGGCGAAGCTATGGGGCACGTATTGTGATAGTTGGCGGTAAAGATGCTGCAAATCGCAAAGACTGTTCAGATATTCTAAAAGCAGCCAAAGATCTTGCACCAGTTGATGGAATTTTCAACCTCGCAGTGGTGCTTAAGGATTCCTTGTGGGAAAATCAAACACCTGAACAGTTTGAAGAGTCTTTCAGGCCTAAAGCCTGGAGTACAAAAATTCTTGATGAACTTTCTAGAAAAGATTGTCCACAACTCCGACACTTTGTCGTATTTTCATCAGTCTCATGCGGACGTGGCAATAGTGGGGGGCTGTAGGAGATGTTGGTTTAGTTGCTGATATGCAAGACAATAATCAAGAACTTGTTATTGGTGGTACTTTGCAGCAAAAAATCACATCATGTCTTCAAGAACTCAACGGTTTTCTCACTCAAAATGAGCCAATTGTGGCCAGTATGGTCGTCGCAGAGAAAAAAGCAGGTGGATCAGGTTTCCTCAACATCGTAGATACGGTTCTCGATATTATGAATGTGAAAGATCTGAAAGCAATAAGCCATCAAACAACTCTGTCAGAACTTGGAATGGACTCAATGATGGCTGTTGAAATTAAACAAACGTTGGAACGCGAATTCGAAGTATTCCTCACAGCGCAGGATATCAGGAGCCTGAATTTTGCAAAATTGATAGAGATGAATACGCAGGAAACTAGTGAGAAAAAGAAGAAAGTAAAGAACACTAACGAGCCAGAGACCATTACGGGAATGAAGCTGCTCGTTCGATTATTGGGCGAAGATGCTATGCAGAACGATATTTGCTTCAAACTTCAAACTAGAGAAGAAGTTGGAAGGCATGAAGTATTTTTGATTCCTGGTATTGAAGGTTGTGCCTCGATATTTTGCAATCTCGCGG